>JAVGWX010000006.1:25647545-25857618 GCA_036924085.1 Ariolimax columbianus
TCCATCTCCAGAATACGATATATGCTAACTGCTTGGCGTTCTGTCGTAAGTAAATATAATTTTCGTTTCATTTTTATGAGTGGTAGTGTTGTTGTTATTAATCGTTCCCGTTAATGAAAGAGATCTTGTGAAGTGTTAAAGTGCACGATTATTAATAGTTTGAAAGTGTTGAAAAGGAGTGGGGGGTGGGGGGGGGGAGAGAGAGAGAGAGGGGGGGGGGAATATGAAAGAGGACTCGGATTTGGAAACTGTTCCCTGGCAACAAAGTTTGCCAGAGACAACAGTAGAGTTAGTGTAGGTAGGCCAGCGGGATGTAGCAGTGCCGATCACGTGTTGCAATGTTGTGTACTCGATCAATTATTCAACGTTTCGTTTGGAGCCCTCAGTTTTTAAGAAAAGAAGCAATTACTAACGGAAGGTAGACCAACTTAAGACATTTCTGCTAAGAGAAAAAGAAAAGACTATGCACGTGATTTCATTTAATATACCTCTTATAAATAGTAAACTGCATGCAAATCAAGAAATAGACTATATTGTTAGTCTTTCGTGGTGTTTCGAATAGATCAGGGAATGTGGAATAATGTGTTTGTTATTTGTCCATCGTATCTGTCCACATTGTCATCTGTCAATCCTAGAGTGGTTCGTAGATGGCTGATCAAACCAATCCGAGCTAGAAAGCAACTGTCACACTAAGGACTGGGAATCATCGTCTGACCGTCAGGCGGAGGAAACTCTTCTCTTGATTTTCGCGTCGCTCGTCTCCGTGCAGCCCCCGCGATTCTTGTTTCCTCCATATGCGCCGTGCCAGAGGAGATTTTACTACGCCAGGCTGAGCGATCAGCAGCAATGTTCTCCCAACCATCAGTGTCAGTGTCGCAGTTCTTCAGTGAAGCTTTCAGAGTGTCTTTGTTACGATGTACCTGGTCACCGCGAGCTCGCCCGCCCGACCCAAGCTCGCCATAGAATATTTTCTTTAGAAACCGCTCATCTGACATGCGGACAACATGGCCAGTCCATCTAAGCTGCGATATGCACAGAGTTGTGTGGATGCTTGTCATGCCAGCCCACGAAAGAACTTCTTTATCTGGCAATCCTATTTTGCCATTTTATGTTCAGCAGTTTCCTCAGGCAGCTCAGATGAAAATGTTCAAGCTTCTCCCCATGTCGACTGTGCCAAGTCCAATAATAATGGCATTTGTGATATCAGTAATTTTACCATAGCCAAGATGTGTCACGAAAAGACTCACTCACAGAAAGGTGTCCTCAAACCAAGTCCCCTTTGAAAGAAAAAGACACCACATGCCACTGCTGGTAACCCGAATGAATAAATCAGTTGTGGTCTTGTTCAATGAAGTCTCTAATACTCTATCTGTGACAGCATCGTCTGATATAGAACTACCTTGCCCTTTACCTAACCTTCCAAGCATGTTGTAAAGGGCGATTTAATAAGGCTAACGTGCCAGTTAGCAACCTCACCATGTAAAACCATTTCTATCAAAACTAGGTCTACAAGTTCCAAGATAAAAAGGCTACTTAAAGTGTCAGCTTAGTGTTCGAATCTATGATTCATGAGCAGCGAAAAAGGGGAAATAATGACGAAATGTTTCGTCCTGGCTGCTGGCATTTTTTGTTACTGCCCATTTGTCTTGATATAACCGAAAAGTTCCCAGTCTATGCTGAAGGTCATGTATATTTGCCATCGTCAGAAGGAGATTGAACTATAGAGACAAACAAAAGCAAGGAAAATGGAAGAGAATATTTAACTGCCCACAAAACAGGGGAATCAAACACATTGGGAAACTCTTCTTACCTCACACTCTATTTCATTTAACTCTGTCCAACAATCACACTCTTACACAACTTTCACATGGCGGGCTCAGTGTGAGGCCCTTCACTCTATCCAACAATCACACTCTTACACAACTTTCACATGGCGGGCTCAGTGTGAGGCCCTTCACTCTATCCAACAATCACACTCTTACACAACTTTCACATGGCGGGCTCAGTGTGAGGCCCTTCACTCTATCCAACAATCCCACTCTTACACAACTTTCACATGGCGGGCTCAGTGTGAGGCCCTTCACTCTATCCAACAATCACACTCTTACACAACTTTCACATGGCGGGCTCAGTGTGAGGCCCTTCACTCTATCCAACAATCACACTCTTACACAACTTTCACATGACGGGCTCAGTGTGAGGCCCTTCACTCTATCCAACAATCACACTCTTACACAACTTTCACATGGCGGGCTCAGTGTGAGGCCCTTCACTCTATCCAACAATCACACTCTTACACAACTTTCACATGGCGGGCTCAGTGTGAGGCCCTTCACTCTATCCAACAATCCCACTCTTACACAACTTTCACATGGCGGGCTCAGTGTGAGCCCCTTCACTCTATCCAACAATCACACTCTTACACAACTTTCACATGGCGGGCTCAGTGTGAGGCCCTTCACTCTATCCAACAATCACACTCTTACACAACTTTCACATGGCGGGCTCAGTGTGAGGCCCTTCACTCTATCCAACAATCACACTCTTACACAACTTTCACATGGCGGGCTCAGTGTGAGGCCCTTCACTATATCCAACAATCACACTCTTACACAACTTTCACATGGCGGGCTCAGTGTGAGGCCCTTCACTCTATCCAACAATCACACTCTTACACAACTTTCACATGGCGGGCTCAGTGTGAGGCCCTTCACTCTATCCAACAATCACACTCTTACACAACTTTCACATGGCGGGCTCAGTGTGAGGCCCTTTACTCTATCCAACAATCACACTCTTACACAACTTTCACATGGCGGGCTCAGTGTGAGGCCCTTCACTCTATCCAACAATCCCACTCTTACACAACTTTCACATGGCGGGCTCAGTGTGAGGCCCTTCACTCTGTCCAATTATCACACTCTTACACAACTTTCACATGGCGGGCTCAGTGTGAGGCCCTTCACTCTGTCCAATTATCACACTCTTACACAACTTTCACATGGCGGGCTCAGTGCAATGCCCTTCCATTGCACGTTGGTTGGGTTGACCTCTGAAACCGCCCTAACTAGCATAGGTACATACAGATGCACACAGGCATCCAAGCCCTGGTCAATAACGTCCTGATATCGCCTATTTGACTACGGTCTGGGATGATTACAGAGAGGCAAACTTTGTGCCCCCCCCCCCCCCCACCTCAAATAAAAGGAAGCAAACACATGTTTATGGTGTAATTAGTCTTCGTAGGATGTTCTCTTGTCCCAGTACCAGTACCAAATTCTGTCCATTTTTTCGACACGCCCCAGTGGTAAATTGGTATTATGTCTTACTATTAGGGAAGGTAAGGCAGCGAGAAAGGGAACTGGTCACCATACCTGATTGAAAGGTAATTCTGAAACAATGATGTATCTAACACGTCATCCCCGACAGCAGTGTTTGCTATGGGATCGCCTTTACCTTGAAGCCATAACCTACCGAAAACGTGTTCATTAGGGGCTGTCCATAAAAGACAAATCTGGCAAAGATGGCGCCATAGCTGGCTGCGAGTCTACATTTCTCTACTGTTTTGGATCATTTTATATGCCGCCAGACCTCGGATTTACCTGGAATTCACACTAGTCGACGACTTCAATAGTGTTCACGGAGACGTGGTGTTTTTTTCCGTCTGGACTTGCTATTTCGTTCTTTTTTTGTGATTTCTTCCATCCGTTTATCCTGGTCTGGACGCCGGCTGAATGGCACTTCGCTTATACCTGTGACGTATTTCACGGGTTGGTTCTGCCAGTTCACCTTCACGAATTTGGCGTGTGGGAATTTTAGATGCTACTGTGATGAGCTGAATACAGCTGGGGAGAGATGTCAGTGTTGTCCATACGACCTCTTGTGGTTATCGAAAAGGCACGACAAACTGCGTTAGATGCAATCCCACCTTTCTACCCTGCGGGTTACATGTTTACTGAAAGAATTCGGTGGTAACCCTGAGGCGAAATCTGCATCCTATGCTATCTCCAGTCGTCTCGATGAATGTCTTGCCACTGGTAAAAGGTAGCTTAGGCTCTGTGAGTGAGGTTGACAAAAGGCGCAGTTTCTTCCTTACTTTAATCCAAATCACCGCGCAAGTCACCCATTTCAGCGGACACAGCAAGAGATACGACTGTCCACACGGCTGAACAAAGAGAGTGGTCTTCATCACTTGTGATGGACAACTATTGTATAAAAGACGTCCACGAAGAGGGACAACGGAGGAGTATGTAAAAAAATGGATAACTGTGGACACGGTGATGGGTGGGGGCTGGGGTATTTCATATGAAAGTGAACGTAAATTTCAGACACAACATGGCAACTCTCACTCACATACAAATATATCAAAAGCAACAAACCCTCAAACAAGGCAGTCATCCTTTATTGGGCATGTTTATGGGAAGAGGGGCTAGGAGCACGTTTGAACAGCGGGAAAGATAGCAGAAAAGAGTGACAGACACAGGCCGAGAGAGAAGATGTTGGACAGTCTGAGAGAATAGCACGTACGACAATCAACAACAGAGTTGGTAAACGACACACGTGATAGTAGAGGATGTAGGTCCATGCTCGTCAACGCCAACTGGCAGGGCACCTGATGATGATGAACAAGCTCTCCTATCTTTGAAGGTTTCTTATGTCTTGATAAGCCTAAGTATGCGTTCTTGGAACGTTTTTCCCCTAACAAGGCCTTTCAATCTTTCTAGGCTGAAATACCCTTATAACGAGCCTCTTTCAGTCTTGACTGACTATAGGATTATACGTCTTGGAGTGGTAAACAACAAATATATACTTAGTTTTTCTTGTTTTCTTTCTCCTTGTGGCGTTGTCTTTTCACTTCTCTGTGTTGCAAGAGCTTTTTTTTACCAAGCGTGAGGTGGCCATTCAGGGTACATTACAACTTGGATCGGTCTACAGCTTCGTCTCCGCAGGATGTCAGACTTTGTCTAGGGCTTTCATATCACGCTTACACACATCTTTGAACCTCAACTGTGAACGTCAGAAAAAGGTGCGGGAGGAAATCATGCCCCATCCACCATGCTCATCTGACTTGGCACAGAGTGACTTCTTCCTGTTCACAAAATGAAGAATCCGCTTCGAGGAAGTGGTTTTTTTTTTGGTTTTTTTTACGTCCAGAACTTGATTACTTCACTGGAGACGTGGTTCTGGGCAAGATTGAGGACATCAGGAAGCTGAAGAATAGATGAGAGAAGTGTACCGACTTGCAGGGGGAATACTCAGAGAAGAACTAACGTTCACACCAATTTCCAGGTAAGTCCCTTGACGCTTTCATACTAAAGTTTAACAAATGTTCGACAACCGCTTGTAATTCAGACAACGGTGATGTCCCCTGGCATTAATTTACTCAATTTCCTAGGTTTATGTGAATGGGAAAAACCTATATTTCTTTATTGACCGACATGTGTCATATATGTTAATAATTATTGTGCATCACTCTCAAAACTGACTTTCTCGAATTGTTAACATTGAATAGTACCGATGTCATTTAATAACGTGTAGTCTCGATGCAACATTTGCCACGTCACTTGCAGTCAGCCCAGTAACTAGCATTGGATCATTTCTAATTAACGAACTCATTGTTTTTGAAAACTTAAAAATGTAAGCAGAGCTTCCTCGATTAAATCGTTACCCATAGAAAACTAAGTATAAAATGTAGATGTTTGATTGTATCTTCAAGACAGCATTAGACAGTATTATGTAAGAACGAAATGAAAATGCTAAAAATGCTGAGCACCGCAAAATTGGGCATCACCAAAGACGTCTTGATAACAATGCTCGAGCTTGGTGCGTTTGAAGAAGAAGGGTCACGCTTTCGGTTTGTGTGATTATTACGCTGTCAATATTCCTCTATTCGTGTGAGACATGGACAGTTACAGCTGACCTTCAACGAAGGATACAGGCCTTGGAGATGAGATGTTTCCGAAAACTTTTAAACGTCACGTTCAAAGATCGAGTTACAAACGAGGAAATACGAGATAGAATTACAACAGCAATAGGGCCTTTCGGAGATCTCTTGGCAACTGTCAAAAGAAGGAAACTCACTTGGTACGGTCACATATCGAGATCAAATGGTCTTTGCAAACACAATTCTCCACGGGAAGGTGCATGGCAGACGACGAAGAGGCAGGCCCAAAAAGAGATGGGAGGACAACATAAAAGAATGGACCATTCTCCGACCAGAAGAGTCACGGGCAGCGGCATCTGACAGAGAGGGATGGCGTGGAGTTGTGAGGATGTCTTCATGTGTGCCCCAACGACTTCACCGGTTACGGGATGACCTTACCTGACCTGACCTGAATTGTGTGCGTTTCTTTTTAATTATAGAGCATTTAGAGAACTGGGAGTTGTTTGCGACAATGTTTGAGTTGTTTGCGACAATGTTTGAGTTGTTTGCGACAATGTTTGAGTTGTTTGCGACAATGTTTGAGTTGTTTGCGACAACGTTTGAGTTGTTTGCGACAATGTTTGAGTTGTTTGCGACAATGTTTGAGTTTTTTGCGACAATGTTTGAGTTGTTTGAGTACGTAAGTCGGTAAAGGTGTCGAGAAGGCAACGATACATATGAAAAAACTGAAAGAAATTAGGGACAGGAGAAATTATTGGATCCATTTATAGCTAACACCTTTTGAGGGGGTTGGAGAAGGGGATGGTGGTGGGAGCGGGGTGGTGGACAATTGAAGGAGCTAGACACGGGTTGAGAGGAGAACTCGCGGACGAAGGAAGAGATGGGTGGGTTGGAGTAATGGGGTAGGACAAGGAATGGATTTTGTAATTGTTAAACTGGCGTTGTTCCTTTATTAACTTAACTTAAATTAACGTAAAGTCTTTATACTGATTTAGAAGACTGCAGAGTTTGTATACAACCAGTTTCTTTGATGGTGGTTAACAGATGTGCGAGTCCATTTAAATAGACTCAAACATTTAAGCAAAGTAGGCCCGCTGTTAGGCGCATCTATGCTGCTATTAACAAACCACCTAACCGTGGCTGGGGTTATTCCCTGTCACACAGTTAGTCTCTGTGAGGCAGTGGTGATAGTTTGTTTCTTTGTCATTTGCGTTCATCTTATTCCTCTATTCCCCAACGCGGTGTGCGTTGCACTATGGTTTTATTTTGCGCCTATCGGCCCAGTGCATCCAAATTCTTCAATCATTTTATGTAAGGATCTGCTTCCTCCTGAAGTTTATGTTTTTACTACCACAGGGTAATGGTCGGTACTGTGATTTGGGAGTGAACCCAGCACCTTCGGGCTGTGAGCCGTGTCACTTTACCACTAGTCCACGCCGTCCCAACGGTTTGATTGACGGGCAGATCTTCTGTACTGGTATTAGCCTGACCAACTAATAAGGCAGCCAAATAATTGCTCTTTATAAAATACAGTTCGACATCAATTACATAAGGACACAATGATGGGATGCCCGGAAGAAAAATTTGAAAAAGAGCAATGGAGATTTATAAGAAAATTAAAACTGGACTACATTGTTGAGGACTGGATGACTTCTTGCTGTTGTTGTTGATGTTGTTGTTGTTGTTGTGCTTGTTATTGTTTTTGTTTTTGTTTTTGTTGTTGTTGTTGTTGTTGCTGCTGCTGCTGCTGTTGTTGCTGTTGTTGTTGTTGTTTGAAGTTACTCGTTCTGCGTTGAGTTTAACTCGTGAAGTTACTGTGGTAGTGGGTTGCATGGATTCTGCTTACATCGCGAAGCATACTTAAGGTGAACATGGGTCCTCCTGACTGTAGTGCAATGTGAGAACCCTCAATGTGCTTAGTACTATGGGGCCTACAGTGTCGATCCTGACCTCTTTGGCCAGTGTGCTGGGGCGCAACTTGTTTATAGAAGCCCGAACGGTGACGTGCGTGTAGTCCGTGAACCAAATCTAGATTTGACGACATCTGTTATGGATGTGAAGGCTAGTGCTAGGGTCTGGAGTAGCATATTGGTCTTGACCCCCACCTCAACTCCACCTCGTGCACCTGGAAACAGGTTGTGTACATCAGCCTGGCCGGTGAGGAAGGATATACATTGTTATCTTCGTAGTTGTGACCCTGCATTGTCCTCCAGTGAGAAGGACCCATGTCCTCTCCTTCAGTAGGCCCCAGATGTAAGAAGATCCACAGTAAACCTGCTATAGTAAAAGGTGCCCTAAAGCAGACTTAACAGCTGGTCAGGAATGAGGTGATAGAGACTTCAATATGCAAAGCCACAGATTGTGTAAGAAAGGTGGCCAGGTCCCTTCTTCGCTGCCTTTTCCTTCCTCAGCCGCAAACATGTACCTTCTTACAGCTGGGTCGATTGCATCGTGACCGTTGCGGAGTTTAACCCCGTACATGTGTCGTGAAAAGCGAGTGCTCAAAGACTAACTAATCTGAAACCTACTATCAGAGATAATTCATCAAATGTGATAAAACTACAGACCACGAGTATCTTCAGAAACAACAACAAATTTTGTATTTGTTATTTCCCTTAATATGAAATGAACCTGCTAGAGTTATCATTTACTACAGCAGGTCAGCAATATGTTATTGACCATTGCAAAGCGATGATGGCCATAACAACAGACGGTTTTGTCTTAATGTGATGTGTGCTGTACTTGGATTATAGTGAGCAAGAATATGCGCTGGTCATCAATCTCACTCGTATCCCTAGTTACCTTGGATCAGTGGCAAGACTATTGGTCGAGACGACTGGAGATAACTCGGAATGCAGGCACTCTGTTCTTACCTGCCTTGAGAGGTATTAAACTTGCTAGATTCGATCACCCACCGTTTCCGTTCATCACTGTGAGAGGCAAGTGCCTCAACCTCTTGACTACAGCCATCCCCAGCAATATTTAAAAGATTGATAAACACTAACTCAGAGATATTCGACTGGAGACGTGTACTTCACAGAAAGCTAGTCGTTAGAGACACGTAAACTGGCCATATTTACCTTAAAATCAGTTGTTTCTGAAATACATTGAAATCTAGGACTTTCACTGCGACGGTTCCTAGTAGTCTGCCGGGGTCTTTGTGTATGACAAATACAATAATAGTACCACTGCCCCACAAAGGGCATGTCGTAAGATGCGACTACTGTGTGGCATGGCATAGCTCCAGTCATGGTTAGGTGGTTTGTTAAGAGCAGCATAGATGGCGCCTAACAGGCTGTGGGTCTACTTTGCTTTAATGTTTTAGTCTATTAAGATGAACTCGTTCATCAATTAACCACCCTCCGCGGCACTCGTTACAAAGCAGCGGAGTAATAAACGTATTCCAGCGTAGCCCACTAAGCATGAAATCCACCTCGCGACTACAATCCTCTCACGCAAGAGATGGGACCTACACAGAGACATCAACCGCTGTAGAAGCATAGGTCGACTATAAACTATTTCAACTGTTCAAGAGAGTTGTGATACAGTGGATTTGATTCCGTTGCAATTTTTTAAGAAATGAAGAAGCTATCAGACTGTGAAGAGAAGGTTGGTTTGGATTGGCTTCGTTCGTTCTCAATCTCTCGCTACCAAACCCTGGCAGGGCTTAAATAGCAGAATGTACTCCAGAGAACGGAATGCTCTGTGTCGTAGTTTACAGCTTGACTGCGACATTTGACTTAAGCAAGCATTTTTTAGTACCGGGTTAGCATTCCCTCTTCGATCCCTTCTCCTTAGCCAGTCTACCCTGCTGCAGCCTGTTATCCAGGATCACCGCCTGGAGGTGTAGAAGGGTCTTGGCAGCTCTGGTTCGCTGGCCCTGACGCTAGCAGTCAGCTATGGGTCGCTGACCACTGCAGCTCATGCGCTGCTCAGCCAAGAGAAAGTTGAAAGCTACTTCAACCTGATATTGGTATAACTTATGAAGAGGTCGAGAGGTTTTACTTTTTGTAGATTCAGAAACAAGTGGGGATCAGAGCACACAGGTCATCAACCAAATCATCTCTAAAGAGATGAGCAGGCAACAATCGTTGAACTCTACACAGGGCCCAACATACTGAGATTCCTTCTGTTCAACAAGCTAAGAGTAGGACGTATAGATGAATGTGTCTGAAGCTCTGACAAATTTACTGGTGGGCATCTGCTATAAAGATGTGTCCCACATACGAGGAACAGAGAAAGCGCATGTAGCCATCACTGATATTATTCCCTATTCTAGGATAAGCTCTATGGAGATACCAGGAGCCTCAGGTTAACTACTGGTTTTCCTTTTCTTTAGATATATTCAAGTCTAAGTAGAAGGAGAAGAAGAGAAAGAAGAAGAAGAAGACGAAAAAAAAGCAGAAGAATGAGATGAAGAAGAAAAAGAAGAAGATGAGAAAGAAGAAGATGCAGAAGAATGAGAAGAAGACGAAGAAGAAGAAAAAGAAGAAGAAGAAGAAGAAGAAGAAGAAGAAGAAGAAGAAGAAGAAGAAGAAGAGGAAGAAGAAGAAGAAGAACAAAAACAACAACAACAATAACAACAACAACAACAACAATGAACAGAAGACGAACTACTTGTCAGCATGAACTCAAGTATTCTTAATTCCGATTTCAATACCAATGCTTCTGGCTGTAACAAGGAAGCAAATAAAAACGATTTTCTTTATGCTCCAAGAGTCGCATAAAATCATCAACTGTGATTGGCTTCCTTGTCTGTTTTGGGTTTGACGGGGCAAATATTTTAATCGTCTTTTTGTGTTTATGTTATGTCAAGAGTTTGGCATTTGGATGATAGTACGCAGCATTTCAGTTGGTGGTAGAGATCACGCTTCTCGTTGCAGATGTATCAGGTTCGATCCCCGTTATCCACGCGCTCTAGACGATCCAACTGTAAATTCGTACTTGGTTTACTATGATCAGACAGTTTGGGGTTGGGAAAAACATTTCGTTCCATTTGTGTCCTCACACATAACGTTCCGTTTCATTATTTCCCTTGCCAACTTTCCAGCCAATCACGCGCTCGTTTATTTCAGTGATCAACTGCGGTAATTGGTTAGGCTGGGTACTGATAAATAAATAAATCTTTGTCAATAAATGTCTGCGAGGTAAACATATCACATATTGGCTGAATAAACATTGATTTTGGGGAAACACGTATGTTTGTCAAGTTGTATTTTGTTGATGTTTTTTCCTCTTGGTTATTCTATAGGGGGTGGGGGAGAGCGTTGAGGAGAGTGGGGAGGGGTTGAGAGTACTGGCAGATTGTTGTTGTTGAATGCTCACAATGAGTATATTTACTCATGTGTGTCTTAGATGACGGATTGCAGTACCTATCCTCACATACCGCGCGAACTGATGAAGGTGGGCCGATGGAGGGGGCTTCAAGGCTGTTGTGCTTTGCTTAGCTTCATCATCGTACCGCTCACTAATGCGGGGTTCCAGTCGATTCCCCCAACTTTGTTAACCAGACTGCCACGAAACAGCCTGTTTCCAAGGAGAACTGCTTGGAAGTGAAGTCTGGGGGGGGGGGGGGGCGGTGTCTCGATCAGTATATTATGCCTGGCCAGACGTAAGTCTCTTCTCCTCGTGCTGGCGGATAACAGCCACTGTAACAATTCACACGTTATGCACACAAAAGATAACACGTAGAAAAGTCTAGCTCAGAAACAGCGTCAGGGCAGAAACACAAACAAAACCTACGTTATGTCGAAAAGATCATTTCTCTCCATATTATTATACCTTCCATTTTCATTTTCAGCATTGATGAAGTTTCGGTTTATTCTATTGTTAAACAGATTAAGCCAAACATACCACAACAGCGGCGAGGGCCACGGTCCACCATCACCAGCATGCTCGGGATGTGAGGAAAGCTACTACAACCCACCCCTTAACGTCCTTAAAGGGCGCATAAAAGTGTAAACTTACTCATTGTGGGCATTCAACAACAACAACAACAACATTGCTAAACAGAAGTAGGAAAGATATGACAAAAAATGTGGTATCTGCATAATTATAAACGTGTATAATTGTATGAGATAGGGTCTATATGGCAAGAAGAGAAGCAAAGAAAACGTTGTCCCGGCTGCGAGTTTTCATTGTTCTGGAAGTTTAGTTCATTATGGACGCCGCCAGGCCACGGATTTACTTGGAATTCACACTAGTCGGCGACCTACACTTGTGTTCGCAGAAATGTGTCGTTGTTTTACATTTGGGCTAGTTAATTCGTTCATTTTTGTTTTTCTCTCCGATTATCCTGGAATTGACATCGGATATATGAATTAGTACTACGCTTAAACTTGTATTTTCATGGTCTAATGCCCACGGCTGAACTTGACGAGATTGACGCACTTGGCTCTAGCTGCAGACAGTGTCGGTTTTGTTGTGACTGTGACATTTAAAAACGTAACTTTAATGAGCTTGAACACGACCAGGGAGAGATGCCCATCACTCATACGGTGAATGATGCCCTTGTGACCTCGTGTGGTTATGGAAAAGGCAAGACACATAACGGTAGATACGGGCTACCTATTTACGGAAAAGGCTTGGGGAGCAATCACTAAAGAAAAATCTGCATCATGCGCTATCTTCAGTCGTCTCGGTCAAGTCTTGTCACTGGCCAAAAGTAGATCAATAGAGAGAGTGAGGTTGACAAAAGGCGCTGTTTCTTTTTCACTTTAATCTAAATCACAGCAGAATTCAGCCATTTCAACGGACAGAGCAAGATAAAAGACTGTCCACACGGATGAACAAATTAAATGGTGAGGGACCAACATCATCATATAGCTGAGGAGTAAGACGCTCGCCTTTCAAGAAACGAGGAAGCGAAAGCGTGAACTGGTGAGTGTTTGAACACCCCAAAAGTTTCAAGTGTACCCCTGTTTCAATAGAGATGAGATCCAAACCTAGGCCTTTCGGAGACGAAGGATAAACACACGCTGCTAAACACGTAAAAGAATCCATGTTAGTTAAAAACATAAAAGATTAGGCTTATTGCTGCTGTTCGGGCAAATATGCTCATTTGAATTAAATCCATGTCCAATTGTGGTCTACATCAAGGCCAAAATTATGCAGTCTATTTATCACGCAGACACAACAGGCTAATCATCTGTATGCCTGCAAACTTGATTTACACACAAATAAAACCTACACACAAATGGTTAGAAGAGGAGTTACTGAGAAGGAGTGAGTGAGAAAGAGAGAGTGAGAGAGAGAGAGAGAGAATGAGAGAGAGGGATAGAGAGAGAGAGATAGAGAGAGAGATAGAGAGAGAGATAGAGAGAGAGAGAGAAATTGAGAGAGAGTGAGAGAGAGAGATATAGAGATAGAGAGAGAGACATAGAGAGAGAGAGAGTGAGAGAGAGATAGAGAGATAGAGAAAGAGAGAGTGAGAGAGAGAGAGAGAGATAGAGAGAGAGAGAGAGTGAGAGATAGAGATAGAAAGAGAGAGTGAGAGAGAGAGATAGAGAGAGAGAGAGTGAGAGATAGATAGAGATAGAGAGAGAGAGAGAGAGAGAGAGAGAGAGAGAGAGAGATAGAGAAGTGCAACATAAAAATAATGATAATAATGAGCATCCTCGCTAGGCAAAAACATTTGCTAACAAATCCACAGATCGAATCTAGCACCATATTGATCTGGGCCATCTTCTCACCTAGGAATTATCTGGTCCAAAGCCCCCCCCCCCCCCCCCCTCTTCCTCAATATCATGTAACGTCATTACAGTGAATAGCTTGCAGAGTTAGTGTTACGCCACATGGACAATTCTATTTGGGCTGCGACTTCATGTCAGAATTGTTATAATTCATGAACTTTTTTACACGCATAACATGGCAATATTTTTTGGGACGGTGGTGACAACATTTGCAAGAGGGCGTATTATATTTGTCTACTTGTGTTGTTGTTGTTTTTTTAACTGCATGTTACCTCTCGTCATTTTGCAGGGTATATCATTCTTTTATCATCATCATCATAATCATGTAGCATGTTCTTTATAGAACGTCGCTCACATAGTCAATTTTTTTTTTTTCGTTTACCTCATTTCTCTTATCCCCAAGGCGGTGTGCGTTGCACTGTGGTTTTTATTTTGCGCCTGTCGGCCCAGTGCATCCGACTTCAGCATGCATTTTATGTAAGGGTCTGCTTCCTCCTGCATTTTCTAAGGGTTTGTTTCCCCGGGGTAAAGGGCCGGTGTTGTGATGAGGATCGAACCCAGCACCTTCGGATTGTGAGCCGTGCCACTTAACCACTAGGCCACGCCGTCCCCCCATAGTCTATTTGAAAGAAACTCTTCAGTTCATTTACAAACATAAACTTACTTACTTTCCGTCCCCGGCAACCCCACATAGTCTTCGCCCAAAAACCAGCCGCTGTCAGTGCGCTTTCATTTGCCAGCATCAGGTCCTCCATTGCACAGGATTCCTGCATCTTAGGACATATAATCAGGTGTTCCGGGTTCTGGACGGCCTCACATTTGCCAGCATCAGGTCCTCCATTGCACAGGATTCCTGCATCTTAGGACATATAATCAGGTGTTCCGGGTTCTCGACGGCCTCACATTTGCCAGCATCAGGTCCTCCATTGCACAGGATTCCTGCATCTTAGGACATATAATCAGGTGTTCCGGGTTCTCGACGGCCTCACATTTGCCAGCATCAGGTCCTCCATTGCACAGGATTCCTGCATCTTAGGACATATAATCAGGTGTTCCGGGTTCTCGACGGCCTCACATTTGCCAGCATCAGGTCCTCCATTGCACAGGATTCCTGCATCTTAGGACATATAATCAGGTGTTCCGAGTTCTCGACGGCCTCACATTTGCCAGCATCAGGTCCTCCATTGCACAGGATTCCTGCATTTTAGGACATATAATCAGGTGTTCCGGGTTCTGTACGTCCTCACATTTGCCAGCATCAGGTCTTCCATTGCACAGGATTCCTGCATCTTAGGACATATAATCCGGTGTTCCGGGTTCTGGAGGGCCTCACATTTGCCAGCGTCAGGTCCTCCCTTGCACAGGATTCCTGCATCTTAGGACATATAATCCGGTGTTCCGGGTTCTGGAGGGCCTCACATTTGCCAGCATCAGGTCCTCCATTGCACAGGATTCCTGCATCTTAGGACATATAATCAGGTGTTCCGGGTTCTCGACGGCCTCACATTTGCCAGCATCAGGTCCTCCATTGCACAGGATTCCTGCATCTTAGGACATATAATCCGGTGTTCCGGGTTCTGGAGGGCCTCACATTTGCCAGCATCAGGTCCTCCATTGCACAGAATTCCTACATCTTAGGACATATAATCAGGTGTTCCGGGTTCTGGAGGGCCTCACATTTGCCAGCATCAGGTCCTCCATTGCACAGGATTCCTGCATCTTAGGACATATAATCAGGTGTTCCGGGTCCTGTCACATTCGCAATATTCATTGTCTGCAAATCCACGCTGTTTCAGGTTAGACCCACATCTGGACACACCAATTCTTAGCGTGTTCAGAGATCTACGCGTAGTATATGGCAAATCATGTCCTGGTGCAGGTTTTTCTTTGATCTCCAGCTAACCTTTGCCATTGTTTCTCTCGGGGCTCTGTTCTGAGGACTGTACAGTCCGCAGAAAACGTTTCCTTGATTTAAGTCGTATTCCTTCTGCTGTATGTCAAAAAAAAAGTGAGTGTTTTAATACAGGACTGCTTTTGTTTCTCAGCTTCAGAAGTGACACGTCTTCTAATATCCGGAGGTGCGATACCAGTGATTGCATAGACTTGTTACGTTGGTGCCGGCTTAAGGCATCCTGTTTCAATTCGTCAACATGCATTCCATACTCGTTCCACATACTCTGCCCCTGAAAGACATAGTTCAAAGGCTGACGCGCGGAGCACTGTTGGGGATGCTCCTCATGCAGTATTTGTTAGCTTGCGAATTATGTAATTTTTTGCACTGACTTTTTGTTTTACCGCATTGCAATGTATCTTGTACGATAGATAATGTGCAGTCCATCACAATGCCTAAATACTTGAGTGTATCGCTATGTTCAAGTATCTGTCCATAGAACATATAACAAACATGTAACAAAAAAATGTAAATTCAAAAATGTATTCATTCAAAACATGTACTTTTGCATACACAACTCATAATCACAGAGTGTAGATAGATAAAGACACTTAATAAAGACAGGTCAGAGCTAAAACAACCAGATATACGGAAAAAGTGTCAGGTAGCAGTAAAGAAGGTGTATGAAAACTTACAATCAGTGGAAAAGGAAGTAAACACATAGAGGAGAATAAACACTAAATGGGAACGTATAAAAACAAGTATTCATGTAGCAAATAAATCTTTACCAGATAAAGAACTTAGGAAAACAAGAATGTATTACAGGTGACATCTTAACTAAAATGGCAGATAGAAAGCGCTAAAACACTCCTGCATATTCATCACTACACAAAGAGATTGTACAATGTGCAGTCTGGCCAAAGAACAGTCTATGGAAGAAAAATTCAAGGTAACAGAAGACATGGGACTAAAACGCAATATCAAAGAAATGCATATAGAAATAAAGAAAACAACAAACAAGACACAGGTAACCCATAGTGGGGCATACATCCGAGATAAGAATGGGGCCATTTCGATGGATGAGAGTGATATATCCAACAGATGGACGGAATATACAAGGGAGCTTTTTGAGGACAGTCGTGGAGCCAAACCATCAACATATGATAATAAAGGCACCAGCAACCTAAGATCAGAGGTGGTTAATGTGATAGAAACTATGAGAAAAGGGAAAGCAACAGGGCCGGACTCCATAAACATAGAAATGATAGATGCCCTAGAGGAATTTGGTATATATATACTTACTGATCTGTGTAGTGACATATACAATACTGGATGCATACCAACAGACCTGAAAACATCTACGTTTATAACACTCCAGAAAAAACCTCATGCAACAGAATGTTCAGACTTTAGAACAATAAGTCTAATGAGTCACACAATTAAAATACTACTCAAGATCATACAAGAGAGAATAAGAGGTCAAATAGAAAGGGAAGTTTCAGAAGAACAATTTGGTTTTCGAAAGTTTAATGGAACACATATTACAAACATGTTACACATATATAAGTTTAAAACAAAAAAAATTTTTGGCAGGAGTGTAATAGTCAACACGTATATCATTCCCAAACTAATATATATATAGCTACAGTCTTTTACCCCCCCCCCCTTTCCCCCCCCCCCCCCCCCCCCCCCGGGCGCACAATAAAAGACATAAACATACAGATTAGGCGTTTCATATTTGGGAACACCTACAACCGCGTACAACACAAAACACTGATACAAGAGAAAAGACTGGGAGGCATTGCACTTCAAGACATACAAACAAAAATACAAGCACTCAGAATAGGTCATGTGGGACAGATCGTCAGTCATCCAAAACAACATTCACTGGCACACTACTACATTGGCCTCAGAATATCCATGCTGAGACCTTTAGATAACACAACACCACACCACTTTGGCAGCTTACCCTCCTTTTATAAGACATGTATACAGGCCATACGTGGACACCACAACTTAATACACCAAGAAACAAACAAAATATACAAACAACTAGTCAAACTACAGGCTCCTTCACTAAACCTCAGAATCAAGAGAGGATATAAATATTTCATAACAGACTACACAGACACTTTCACAAACCTACATGACCCCCACATGGTCCCAAAGGCAAGAGAAATAACGTATAGACTCATTTTTAACCTGACCCCAATAAGGACACTAGGAGGCCACAAACCCAAATGCCACCTATGCAAAACAAATGTAGGAGAAACAGAAGATCACATTTTTTACACATGCAACACAGTCAAAACAACAAAGCAAATTCTACACGAAACCATTCAGATACAAACCAGACAAAAAAGTAGACATGTACAAAGCAGTTATGCTCAACATTATACCCAAAACATCACCAGTCAGTAGAAAACAAATGCTCATCTTATTGTCAGAATACAGATACATAATATGGACATGCAGAAACGCAGCACTATTCCACCATAGAAACTTTAACTCAAACACCATTTCACACATTTTTCAGCAGCAGGCGTTGTCAAGTGCACAGAATTAAGTAAAAATAGATATGTATGTAAGTATGGATGTGTGGGTATACATGACGATGTGTGTGTAGGTATATGTACCAATACATTGCATGCGCTCACACATGTATACTTACAAATGCTACTTACAATGAATGAGTATAGGCATATGTATGCTCTCATGTGTGTATATTTTATAATATATGTATATGAACATGTGGGGGTAAATAGATATATATATATATATATATATATATATATATATATATATATATATGCATGGCAGTGTGGGTGTATGTGTATTATGCGCAAGCATAAGGACTGGTTTGATGAGAACGATCTGGAAATACAGGGCCTTCTCGATGCAAAACATGAAGTGCACAGGAAATACCAGAGAGACACACCAGCTCCAGCAGCAAAAGCTGCCTTCAATACTGCTCGCAAAGCTGTCCAGACCAGACTTAGAGAGATGCAAGACTCCTGGATCAGCAAAAGAGCTGACGAAATTGAGATGTTCGCCGAGCGTCATGACACCAAACGGTTTTACGAGGCACTGAAAGCTCTCTACGGCCCGCAGCCCTCTAGTAATACTCCAGTTCGCAGTGCGGATGGGGTACTGCTAACAGATAAGGTTCAGATTCTAGACAGATGGGCAGACCACTTCTGCAAAATACTAAACCACCCATCGTCCATAAATGAAGAGGCCATCCGGCGAATGCCGCAGGTGGAACTGAACCTGGCGTTGGATGAAATCATTACTGAGGAGGAAGTCGACAGGGCAATCAGTTCACTGTCTATAGGAAAAGCTCTAGGAGCTGATGCAATACCAGCAGAGGTATATAAGACAGCTGGCCCATCCCTCACCAGAAGGATCACTGAACTCTTCTGTCACATGTGGGCTGAAGGAAAAATTCCGCAGGAGCTAAAGGACGCCTCAATCGTTCACCTGTACAAACCAAAAGAAAAGGCAACCGTCAGGAATGCGACAATCATCGTGGAATATCGCTACTCTCCGTAGCAGGCAAGATCTTAGCTCGCTTACTGCTAAACAGGCTCAATAAACACCTTGAACAAAGCCACCCCCTCCCAGAAAGCCAGTGTGGATTCAGAGCCGGAAGAGGAACAGTGCACATGATTTTTGCCGCTCGCCAAGTACAAGAGAAGTGTCGAGAACAAAATCAGGCTTTGTACACCACATTTATTGATTTGACAAAGGCATTTGATACATTTAACAGAGGAGGGCTGTGGGTGATAATGTCTGTTTGGCTGCCCCAACAAGTTCATAACAATGGTAAAACAGCTACACGAAGGCATGTGTGCTCGTGTACTGGACAGCGGTGCAATCTTTAAAACGTTTCTAGTATCAAACGGAGTAAAACAAGAATGTGTATTCGCCCCGACTTTGTTCAGCATGATGTTCGCGGCCACGATGACAGACGCCTTCAGATCATTGGAGCTTGGAATATCCATAAAGTACCGCACAGATGGCAAATTACTCAATTCCAAAAGAATGAAGGCCAAAACCAAAGTGGCTGGCGACATAATCAGGGAACTTGTATTTGCTGACGACTGCGCTCTAATGAGCAACTCAGAACTGAACACGCAGGTTGGAATGGACCAGTTCTCTGCCGCATGCAAAAATTTTGGCCTGACCATAAATGCAAAAAAAACAGAGGTCATGTACCAACCAGCACCAGGCATGCCGTACACAAAACCAGAGACTACAGTCAGCGGGCAGACGTTGAATGCCGTAGACAAATTCACATATCTGGGCAGCACGCTGTCGAGATCTGTCAGCCTAGACGATGAGGTGGCAAGCAGAATAGCAAACGTCAGCACAGCCTTTGGTAGAATGCGCTCGATGGTCTGGGCACGTCGTAGCATCAGCGTCAAGATCAAACTCAAAGTCTACCGTACAACCATCATTCCAACCCTACTATACGCTTGCGAAAGCTGGACTGTATACTCTGGACATGCAAGGAGGTAAAACCACTTCCACACGGGTTGCCTGAGGCGAATATTCCACATCCGATGGCAAGATCGTGTCACTGACATCGAGGTTCTCTCGAGGGCTAACATGCCCAGCATCCATGCACTGCTAGAAAAAGCACGACTAGGATGGGCCGGACACCTCATCCGTATGTCAGACGAGCGGCTCCCAAAGAAGCTTCTCTACGGCGAGTTGAGAGAGAGATGGCGCGAGAGAGGGCGCCCAAAGAAACGTTTTAACGACGGTCTAAGGACTCACTAAAAAGTTGCCAGATAGACATCGACACCTGGGAATGTCTTGCGCAAAACAGATCTGACTGGAGAAGCGCAGTCAAATCGGGTGTAGCTGCCGGTGAAGACGACCGTGTTGTGAAAGCCCAGAGCAGACGCGAGACGCGGAAATCCCGAGCAGCGGGAACACCATCCCCTTCTACAATCCTCGTGTGCCCGATATGTAGCAGATGTTTTCGTGCTCGCATTGGCCTGTTCAGCCACATGCGCACCCACACCCAACAGGGAAATCTGTGACAAGGATGATGTCGGCGGTCCTCATCGACAACGATAGACAGCTATTATTATTATTATTATTATGTATAGACCTAGATGTGAAATGTTATATGCATGCATGGGTATGTAGGTATGTGGTATAAATATCAGGTAGGTATGTATATGCTCATATCGGTATGTATATATATATATATATATATTTAATGTGGGTGGATAACATCAGGAGATGGGCTGGAAAAAGGTTCTCGGATTGCACAATTACGGTAAGAAATAGAGTACACTTGAGATCCATTGCAGTCGACCTTCGATGCGGAGATGGCACCTGAACTGAACAGAACTTTTGTAAAGTTTTATTTAAAATGGTTCATTCAAAACGTAACTTTTATTATACGGAACATATTTAACATGGAATGATATATTTGTGTTATACTATATACATCGTACTAAAAAAAACTGTGCATAAATACAGGTGTTCAGTTAAAGGTGCAACATCGCTTGGCGTGTGGCAGAAAGAATATACTTGAGTGGGACAGCTTAGTACCGGTACAATGATTGATGAACGACTGAATAGTGGTTCTGGTCTCATGACTCAAGTTCAAGGTTCGACCGTGATTTAGAAACGTTCCAGTTCCTACTGCTAGAAATGGATACTCCGCTATCTGTTAGGACTTAGCTTAAGAAGATTATCAAAAATAGTGATGTTTGGAGAGCGTCCGTTGCTGCCCTTTATGTTAAAGGGTCAAATGTTCTTTTCCCCGATGAATGCGCTTTGGTCGTAATGTAGGTTTCGTTCATCTTTCTATTCCGTCAATGTATCTTATCCCTACTTGTCTATGGTTTGATACTTTTCTTGTTACAGTGAAAGGTCGCTATAACTGAGAAGTAAAGCGATCGCCTCTCAGAAAACAAGACAGCGAAAGCACGAAACAATGGGTGGTTCGAATCCCTCAAGTTTCAAGAGATATAAGAATCACACCTAGTCATATCGGAGATGTCGATTAACTCGGAAGTCCCGTGTACACGCTGTGCACGCAAAAGTATTATTGGCAGTTGTAAATGGAAAAGAGCGGACTGTTAGCCGCTGTCTGGATACAAACTCTAAGGGTTACGAAATCCCTGTTCAATTGTGCCCGGCATGTAGGCCAAACGGAGGCGGCCCGTCCGTCATGCAAAGACACAACCTGCCAATGATCTGTTTGTCTGCACACCCAATGGCACGTACCGACGACCTCTACACTCACATAGGGGTAGAAGAAGAATGCCTAAATGAAATGATGTTACAATGGAAACTTAAAAGTCTAAGTCAGCTAGTAAGTCAGACCATTTCATTGAAATACATTACACAATGTGTAAATTTAAAACACTTTTGAAGCGGTAGCAGTCACACAAATACACGTTATTTAGGCCTCTACAGTCATTTTTATGGAATTTATTATTGCTGGGCACGTTTTACGAGTGATGCTGTTTGAACTAATTACTTCAGTCTCGAACAACTGTTACTGGTAGCGCGCGGGGTGATCGTGGGTCCTTTTACATCCTGCCACGTACTGAAGAAGTGGACCTTGGTCATCCTAGCTGTAGTAAAACACAAGGTTTTTCATACAGGATGTCCACTACTTGGATCAAATTGTCAATCCCCACCGCATTAGCCATGCTGCTGTAAAAACGTAGACAAAATGTTTCTTTGTGCACGCATGACCGTGACGTGATATCTAGGTCAGTATGTTGCGCGTGACACTGACTTTAACATTCTCGCCATTGAAGCCACATAAACAAACTCTTTGTTTTGAGGCTCTGCAAAAATTTGTAGGCAAGCAATGTTCAGTGTGTATGTTTTCCCAGTGCTTAAAATAGAGTGTGCTTGTGATTGCTTGCGAGACTGCGTGGCCTAGGGGTTAAACGTCCGATTCACAATCCCAACGTACCAGGTTCGAATCACGCCTGTGTCCAGTTTGGCAGACACGGGTTATCTTTCTTGATGCGACCGCTTCTCTCCACGTGCGGAAAGTAATGATAACCCTACCGTTCATGTGTGCAACCTACCAAGAAACTTATAAGAGCGAAATAGGTTGTAGGAAGCGAGGTTCTGCAAAGGACATGCTACTTACATTTATGTGATTGCTGTCGTTACCTAGTTTGCAATAATATGTAGAAGGGATAAGGGTTTAGGATACCCACATGTTTGAGAATCGCTGGATAATCATTATCCAGTGTGAATGCATGATCAGCAGATTAGAACAGGAAGTCGAGACTTCCGTGTGGCTATAGTTAAGCCAATTTAAGATCAATAATCCTTCTCTGACGTAAACGGCACAAAAACAATGATGTCTTCCAGATGAACAAAACGAGTAAAATTCAAACGTGAAAATAGAAACGAAACAAAAACTAACTACCGGTGTTGTTTATGGGTGTTTTGTTCTATTCTCCTAAATGATTTCCTCCCGTCTTTACCCTAAACCTTGTTCTACATTCCTTTAGTCGTGTGGACTCCATATCTGGACTATCAGCAGCCTAGTATTGCACAGTCTTAATGGATACCATTTACTGTGTTCATAGTTTTATTTGAGTTCGTTAATTGTTACTCCTGTCTGTTATTGTCTTGCTTCATATGGTTGTATACAGACTCTGCAGGGTCTTCTAACCCAGTATAAAGACGTTAAGTTAAGTTAAGTTATATCTAGCGAAAAAAATACTCTCACATCTGATTACAACGTAAACAATTTATATTTAGACTCACGTGATCTCATAAGCATATGATCACACTGAACCAAAATATAGTGGCTAGACAATACAGGTTATCATAACCATGGCAGGAGTTATCAACACAGCGATAAGCAGGTCAAGATTATCAACTGTGGGATTACAAATGCATGTCTTCGTGACTGTAACTAGTATTTGTTGATAATATTTATGCTTTGTCATTTTTTTTCCCCAGTAAAATTACTGTAGCAATGTGTTCTCACAATGGCAATATTTAGCTGGGAAATAATTGCCACCAATCGCACAGACTGCCACAGCACTATTGCTGAGGGTGTTTAGAGACATGAGACATCTATAAATAAATGAGACTATACCGAGACTATCGCTTCGCAAGTGAGCTCATATCAACCCTTCTTCAGCCCAGTGATATGGGCTGTTCTATTTCCTCGTTCTAAGTGCATCAGACAATTCTGAGCCCCCGATTAGCTTATTTAGCCATCATCGAACTCGTGTGAATGCTGACAAAGCGGTCCTCATCACTTACGATGGACGAACAACAACATTTAGCAATGATTATGTGCGGAACTCAAGGTTTGATGATGGCGAGGATATTATTGGCTCACACGACAATGCTGTAAAGAGTGACTTATATGGCTGATAGCAGAAGGTCACTATAGCTGAGATTTCGGTGATCCCCTTTCAAGAAAAGAATGAACGAACAAGATTGCGAAACGATGGGTGTTTGAATTTCACAACTTTCAAGGGCATGCTGGTCTCAATGGAGGTTAGATCATCGTAGTCATAATGGAGACAGACGATAAACTCGGAGCTCCTGTATACTCCCTAGGCACATAAACAAATTCTTGGCAGTTTAAAAATAAAAAGAGCATTCTGTTAGCAGCTGTTCGGGCAAAAATTCGAAAGGCAACACAATCTCTAATTAACAATGGCCTGCATAAAGGTCCCTATCCAATAGAGCTCTGCATGAAGGACCCTACATAACACTGGCCTGCATGAAGGACCCTACATAACACTGGCCTGCATGAAGGACCCTACCTAACACTGGTCTGCATGAAGGACCCTACCTAACACTGGCCTGCATGAAGAACCCTACCTAACACTGGCCTGCATAAAGAACCCTACATAACACTGGCCTGTATGAAGGACCCTACATATCACTGGCCTGCATGAAGGACCATACCTAACACTGGTCTGCATGAAGGACCCTACCTAACACTAGCCTGCATGAAGGATCCTACCTAACACTATCCTGCATGAAGGACCCTACATAACACTAGCCTGCATGAAGGACCCTACATAATACTAGGCTGCATGAAGGACCCTACAAAACACTGGCCTGCATGAAGGATCCTACATAACACTAGCCTGCATGAAGTACCCTACATAACACTAGCCTGCATGAATGCCGCAGGTGGAACTGAACCTGGCGTTGGATGAAGTAATTACTGAGGAGGAAGTCGACAGGGCAATCAGTTCACTATCTATAGGAAAAGCTCCAGGAGCTGATGCAATACCAGCAGAGGTATATCAGACAGCTGGCCCATCCCTCACCAGAAGGATCACTGAACTCTTCTGTCCCATGTGGGCTGAAGGTAAAATTCCGCAGGAGCTAAAGGACGCCTCAATCGTTCACCTATACAAAAGAAAAGGCAATCGTCAGGAATGCGACAATCATCGTGGAATATCGCTACTCTCCGTAGCAGGCAAGATCCTAGCGCGCTTACTGCTAAACAGGCTCAATAAACACCTTGAACAAAGCCACCACCACCCAGAAAGCCAATGTGGATTCAGAGCCGGAAGAGGAACAGTGGACATCATTTTTGCCGCTCGCCAAGTACAAGAGAAGTGTCGAGAGCAAAATCAGGCCTTGTACACCACATTTATTGATTTGACAAAGGCATTTGATACAGTTAACAGAGGAGGGCTGTGGATGATAATGTCTAAGTTTGGCTGCCCCAACAAGTTCATAACAATGGTGAAACAGCTACACGAAGGCATGTGTGCTCGTGTACTGGACAGCGGTGCAATCTCTAAAACGTTTCTAGTATCAAACGGAGTAAAACAAGGATGTGTACTCGCCCCGACTTTGTTCAGCATGATGTTCGCGGCCACGATGACAGACGCCTTCAGATCATTGGAGCTTGGAATACCCATAAAGTACCGCACAGATGGCAAGTTACTCAATTCCAGAAGAATGAAGGCCAAAACCAAAGTGGCTGGCGACATAATCAGGGAACTTGTATTTGCTGACGACTGCGCTCTAATGAGCAACTCAGAACTGAACATGCAGGTTGGAATGGACCAGTTCTCTGCCGCATGCGAAAATTTTGGCCTGACCATAAATGCCAAAAAAACAGAGGTCATGTACCAACCAGCACCAGGCATGCCGTACACAAAACCAGAGACTACAGTCAGCGGGCAGACGTTGAATGCCGTAGACAAATTCACATATCTGGGCAGCACGCTGTCGAGATCTGTCAGCCTAGACGATGAGGTGGCAAGCAGAATAGCAAAGGCCAGCACAGCCTTTGGTAGAATGCGCTCGATGGTCTGGGCACGTCGTG
The DNA here is from genome assembly GCA_036924085.1 of Ariolimax columbianus. NCBI lineage: Eukaryota > Metazoa > Mollusca > Gastropoda > Stylommatophora > Arionidae > Ariolimax > Ariolimax columbianus. The sequence goes on from JAVGWX010000006.1 coordinate 25,673,327, forward strand.
GCATCAGCGTCAAGACCAAACTCAAAGTCTACCGTGCAACCATCATTCCAACCCTACTATACGCTTGCGAAAGCTGGACTGTATACTCTGGACATGCAAGGAGGTTAAACCATTTCCACACAGGTTGCCTGAGGCGAATATTCCACATCCGATGGCAAGATCGTGTCACTGACATCGAGGTTCTCTCGAGGGCTAACATGCCCAGCATACATGCACTGCTAGAAAAAGCACGACTAGGATGGGCCGGACACCTCGTCCGTATGTCAGACGAGCGGCTCCCAAAGAAGCTTCTCTACGGCGAGCTGAGAGAGGGATGGCGCGAGAGAGGGCGCCCAAAGAAACGTTTTAAAGACGGTCTGAAGGACTCACTAAAAAGTTGCCAGATAGACATCGACAACTGGGAATATCTTGCGAAAAACAGATCTGACTGGAGAAGCGCAGTCAAATCGGGTGTAGCTGCTGGTGAAGATGACCGTGTTGTGAAAGCCCAGAACAGACGCGAGACGCGGAAATCTCGAGCAGCGGGAACACCATCCCCTTCTACAAACCTCGTGTGCCCGATATGTAGCAGATGTTTTCGTGCTCGCATTGGCCTGTTCAGCCACATGCGCACCCACACCCAACAGGGAAATCTGTGACAAGGATGATGTCGGCGGTCCTCATCGACAACGATGGACAGCTATTATTATGAAGTACCCTACATAACACTAGCCTGCATGAAGGACCCTACATAACACTAGTCTGCATGAAGGACCCTACCTAACACTGGCCTGCATGAAGGACCCTACCTAACACTGGTCTGCATGAAGGACCCTACCTAACACTGGCCTGCATGAAGGACCTTACCTAACACTGGCCTGCATGAAGGACCCTACCTAACACTGGCCTGCATGAAGGACCCTAACTAACACTGGCCTGCATGAAGGACCCTAACTAACACTGGCCTGCATGAAGGACCCTACCTAACACTGGCCTGCATGAAGGACTATACCTAACACTTGCCTGCATGAAGGACCCTACATATCACTGGCCTGCTTGAAGGACCATACCTAACACTGGCCTGCATGAAGGACCATACCTAACACTGGACTGCATGAGGGACCCTAACTAACACTGGCATACATGAAGGACCATACCTAACACTGGCCTGCATGAAGGACCCTAACTAACACTGGCCTGCAAGAAGGACCCTAACTAATACTGGCCTACATGAAGGACCATCATGCAAGGACACCACATACTAATCACCTCTTTGTCTGCGCACTCAATTGCAAGCAAATTATTTTAAAAAAGCCTCTACACCCCCAGTGGTAGAATAGCACCGACTAATACAGACTAAGTGTGCTTGTGCATGAGGCTGACAATTTTTGGATTTAAAATAAAGTGCTACAAATTCACCAATGCAAGATCACATCAATCCTTTAGTACAGGCATCCAACAAAAACAGGAACTAAATGGGCTAATGACCCTATGTTCCTAATGGAGACGATTATAGGTGTAAGGCCACTATGATGTCACTTTACGTGTCCATCTATTGTAAAACAAGCATACCACTTGGCCAGCCCACCGGTACTTTCTTAGCAACGCCGTATCTACTATGTCGTTGAAGCAGGTTTACTCCTGATCACAGTTTTGCGGATTGGGTAGCGTAGTGAGATTGAAAGGGCTCTATGCTCCATTGTACGTTGAGTAGCTTGGATTCGCGTCCATGTCCATTTTTCATAGGTTCCACACAATGCAGCCATATACCCCGCAGCGAAGCGTTAGAATAGACAGGATAGACTAAGCTATCCCAAAAGGTTTTGAAGAATTAGAGAAGACATCCCTTTGCAAAAAAACAGATGTGAAATAAATTAGAAAATGAAATTCTGATGGTCATTTTTGTTTAAGCGAATGGCTAAGCTGATTGCGTTCAGCTCAACACGGTGTAGGAATCAGGAAGCTAGGAGACAGGCATAAGGGCGCTATTTTTTCACACAGCCAATTTAAGCTGGCCTTCCCTGATTGAAATTCTATTTTTAGAAATTCACAATTTAAAAAGTGTTCCGCGAGAAATTGAACTCTGTGTGACACGTGTGACAGGTGATGTTATTTCTACTATATATAGTTATCGATTTTTACATGTCAATTAAGTTTGATATTTTAGCACTACACAATGAATTGGTAAATACTACAGCTCAGAAGACAAAGTCAAACCTTGCATTTAATTATTGGGTTTCATTGTAGATAATGACCTCCAAATAGTGTCTGAACATACGGGAAAGTTGCTGCAACTGATTCTCAGTATTCCAGTAAGCTCGCCTAATGCAGAACGTTCAATGAGTACATTGACAAGAATTAAAACACATCTGCATTATTATATGACCAATAATAGACTATCCAATCTGTCTACTACTATTTCAATAGGTAGGGAAATTTCTTGTAAGTGTGCCCACAGAGTAAGTGTGTAAAAACAGAGAGTTTGACACGGACAGACGCGGAAAGCTTGACACAAACATTGATCTAACACACTCCTCACGGCCCTCATCCCAAAGCTGCAGAGTACACGACTCTACCTGGGGAGTCTGTAGGGATTTCAGTCACATGCTATGCAAGAACACAGCCTCAGCAGCTGGACATGGTTGTGGTCGATCGACGCAACGGGCCTTTTGACCCTACGAAAATAATTTTATATTTGGGTATGGATTTTTACAGTTCCTAGTGCTTGCTGGTTGTACATACTCCATATCGATCTCAGATACTCTTCTCTGCATACCGGTACTCTATATAAAAACTATGCCAACCTTTCAAATGCTATCCACCTTGACATTTATAACCGGCATAGATTCAGAAGAAAGACATCTATAAACAGCATCTATTGAGATGGCATTTGTAACCAGTATCAATTCAGATGGCATCTGTAACCAGCATCGATTCGCAGGCAATCTGCAACCAGCATCGATTCAAAAGCAATCTGTAACCAGCATCAATTTGCAGTCAATCTGTGACCAGCATAGATTCAGAAGCAATCTGTAACCAAAATCGATTCAGATGTTATCTGTAACCAGCATCGATTCAGATGTTATCTGTAAACAGCATCGATTCAGAAACCACATGAGAACCCTTTATGTCAGTCATACATACCAGCACAAGGTCCAGACAAACACTACATAATGACAAGGTCCAGACAAACACTACATAGTGACAAGGTCCAGACAAACACTACATAATGACAAGGTTCAGACACACTACATAGTGACAAGGTCCAGACAAACACTACATAGTGACAAGGTCCAGACAAACACTACATAATGACAAGGTTCAGACACACTACATAGTGACAAGGTCCAGACAAACACTACATAGTGGCAAGGTCCAGACAAACACTATATACTGACAAGGTTCAGACACACTACATAGTGACAAATTCCAGACAAACACTACATAGTGACAAAGTCTAGTTATACACTACTTAGTGACAAGGTCCAGCCAGACATACACTACATAGTTACAAGAAACAGATCTTAGTCTGAAAGTTTAATATCAAGTGTGAAACTTTTTTATGACGCCTTGCTTTTCTAGCTGAAACTCAATGTACACATACTCTAATAATGCAGTTCTTTAATAGTCATCAATGTAAAGGATTAATTATGCCTGTGTAAATTAAATATACTGGATATTGTAAACATTCTAGATACATATAATACACACAAATTTGACTCATTTTGGCCTAAAATGTGTTATACGCAAGTACTAAAAAATACATCACTTTCAATACCAAAAGTAACCTACATTTGAAAGTATGCTGTAATTTGGCAGTAAAACTGCAATGAAATTGAATGTTCCATTTGCTTTTGATGTGTTGGACATAATGAATTTGACCCGACAAGACCAGATGAGCTTCATTCTTGTGAGAGTGATAACAAGCAAGTCCAAAGTACCTCCAAGTGAGATGTTCCATATCTTTTTCTCTTGTTATTACCCAGACTTATTTAACAAATGTTTCATAAAATTAAACCTTGAAGAATCCTGATGCATATTACAGACACATTTTAATATTATCAAAAACATCTTGGGTTAAAAGTATCATGAATATTATATGCAAAATTGTATGGTACGTGCGTGCGTGTGTGTGTATATATATATATATATATATATATATATATATATATATATATATATATATATATATATATATATATATATATATATATATATATATATATATATATATATATATATATATATATATATATATATATATATATATTATATTATATATCAGAATATGTGTATATATATGTGTGTGTGTGTGTCTATATACAAGGCTTGTGCAAATAAAACTGGACCTAACTGCACCAAGTGAATATATGCACGGTGCACATGATGACATCAATTCTAGTGTAAACAGCACATACCAACAGTTAAGTTAGCAAAATTTCATTATCCTCTGACTCATAGTTTCCTCAGCAGACCATTGAAAACATGGCGGGTGCGATATGGAATCCGTCCAGAGTTGATCAGCGAGCGGTGATTTGATTTCTAACAGCTGAAGGATGGCAACCAGTTGACATTCATCGCAAAATGCAGGCAGTGTATTGCTGCATCAATTTTGGTGATGGCATCTTCTGATACAACAATATGCGCTTGACATCGTTGTCCAGTTCTTCACTGTCGCCTTGTACACACATTTGTCACCATTCACTGCCTGCATTCTGCGATAAATATCAACTGGTCGACATCCTTCAGCTGTTAGAAACCGAATCATTGCTTGTTGACCAACTCTGGACGGATTCCATATCACGCCCACCATGTTTTCAGCGGTATGCTGAGGAAACTATGAGTCGGAAGATAATTCAATTTGGCAAACTTGACGGTTGGTATATGCTGTTTACACCAGAATTAACGTCATCATGCTGCCAAAGACGGATATGTCGAACCAAAAGGTGCAAATATCGCAGTTAATCTGTAAACTAGCGACATATAAATATATATATATATATCCACGCACACACACACATGAATGAGCCCTTGTAAGAGAAAGTATAGTTTATAACAACTTCAACTACTTTTAAAAGATTCAGAAATTCGGTTGAATGGTACTTCAGATCAGAATATAAGCACTAATGCATGTGGAAATGCTGACTAGATATGATCATTCAAGATTTTTGAAACTTTTCTTGGTGTGGTTTATAGTTTTACAGGATGGAGTTTGCCTGTCCTATGCCCAAATCTTCTTAGCCGCCTCTTTTGACATTCCTTGCAGGTTAGTGTTTTATTATTCTACCCCACTTCAGGCCACGGAAGCCCACTTTGAAACTAGACATATAAAAATAAACTAACTAGACATATAAAAATAAACCATTATAGTGTCTTTTTCCGTCACATTTCTGTGGTCCACTGGGGAGGAATTATAGGGCTGAGGAATAAAGGTTGCTTGCCCTTGCAGTCACCACACATAGGACAGATTTTTATTTTACCCCTGATGCAGTTAAAATGTTTGGCTTACTGAAGCTTCAAATACTTAGAAAATTTGTAACCTAACGAAGGTCGAAGATGCCGCACAGTGAATTAGCTGACAGCTAACATAGCTGGTTGCCTGCATCATGGTCAGTGAACCAGAGCTGACAGAGGGCCTATTCTACCTCAAAGTGGTGGTCCCGGAAACAGGCAGCACTAATATAATATGGCTAAGAGAATAAAGATCGCAGACGGAAGATACCCAATAGAAGCCAGCTTTAACCGGATGTGTTAGGCTAAATGGTGCAGATATCGCAGCCTTACTGTAACATAAGCTTTTTGGGAATAGTGCAGAAGAACAATATAAAACTAGAAAATTAAGAATAAATTCCTTGTATAATTCAAGATTGAAAGAATATGAAACTAGAAAATTTATTATAAATTCCTTGTATATGTCAAATTTGGAAGAATTTGACCAGACCAGACTGACTCTCTTTGGTCTGCATAGGTCGGGCAGTCCTGCAGAATATGCTTTGGTGTTTGCTTGGGTGCTCCACAAATGCACGTGGAGGTGTCTCTGAGACCCATTCTGTGGAGGTGTTTACACTAACGCAATGAAAGCTCTTCTCGCCTTCTGTGTTCTTAACTGATCATTTTCTGTACATCCTAATATGAATGCAATGCTCATATATTTGTGATTGAAAAACAATTTCTGCAGTCCAGGTTAGATATGAAGATTTATAACAGACAACGAGTATGAGTTTTAATTGGTTCTTAATGAAACCAACTTTACAAATGAGAACATGAAACGAGTATTTTTGTTACAGTTCCAACGCATTATTCATACATAACCTCACTAAAGTGTCTGCAGAGCAATAAACTGGTCCGCAGCTTTAGTTTTTCAACTGTTCCACTATATGGATTACTTCACCGGTAATTTTATACATCATGAGTCATACTACATAAGAAATATTCTAGGTTTCATGAAATATTGTTAAATTCATTTTCAGCCTAGAACTAATTTAATCAAATGTATCCATAAGTTTATATCCAGCTCAAAGTAAATTTTTAACATGTACCCCATAAATGATTTTCTAATTTAGAGAACATGAACATTTTCATACAATACCCTACATCAAACAACGACTTTAGACAATAAACTGATACCATGTTCATAACAAAGATTTGAGACAATAAACTGATTCCTTACATTAAACATAATAGATTATTGTGTATGACCGTCCAAGGCAGAGTGCCGCAACTCTGTATTCCAAATATTGTTTTCCAAACAGAATATATTCATATTAAACAAATAGAAACACAAATACAAGATGACTATCATAATATAAGTAGGCAAGAGCAGATTGTCATACTGCGCCTCAGGACGGGACACAACCGACTCCGCAGCCTCATGTATTCAAAATTTAGCATTGGAAGCTCAAGAATGTCGACAGGCACCCCCCAGACTGCAGAGCATATAATTCAGGACTGTTCAGAGTATAAGATACTGAGGCGAATACTGACCTCTGTCAACTATGCCAGCAGACCGCACAAAAAAGAGTAGTGGTACAGTGGGTTCCATCCCATTGTAACATCAAAGGCAACGAGGAGGCAGAAAGACTGGCAAAAGAAGGTGCAAGACTACCACAACCAGATTCTAGTGTGACCTACGAAGAGTCAAAAAGGCTCATTAGAGCCAGATACATGGCCAAATGGGAAACAGAACATGCTGGCTACACAATAAATGATGCCTATTACCAATTGAACAGAAGAGAGCAGGTCGTGGTCTCCAGACTCCGCACTGGCCACAACAGACTGAGGTACCACCTATTCTTCTTCTTCTTACGCAGTCAGACGTCAACCTGTATTTTTTTGAAAAAAGCAGCGGTCATCCTGAGGCTGTCGACACTGCCATAGAGCTTGTCTAGTGTTGCCACTGGTGATGGCCACAACTGCTTTCTCTGATCCTCGTATGTCGGGCAGTTTTGCAGCAAATGTTCAGCGGTCATTTTCCCGGTACCACACGAGCATTCGTCAGTGCCACCTATCTTCAATTTATTGAATAGGTGGTACCTCAGTCTATTATGGCCTGTGCGAAGTCTGAAGACCACGACCTGCTCTCTTCTGTTCAACTGGTAATAGGCATTGTTTTTTGTGTAGCCAGTATGTTCTGTTTCCCATTTGGTCATGTATCTATCTAGCTCTAATAAGCCTTTTTTGACTCTTCGTATGTCACACTAGGATCTGGTTGTGTTAGTCTTGCACCTTCTTTTGCCAGTCTGTCTGCCTCCTCGTTGCCTTGGATGTTACAGTGGGATGAAACCCACTGTACCACTACTCTTTTTGGTGCGGACTGCTGGCATAGTTGACAGAGTACTGCTCTTAAATCATTAAGTTCAGTATTTTTATGGCTTTTTAGTGCTGTGACTATGGCCAGGGCATCTGTGAGCAGGACTATATGGCTTTCATTTCTTTTGCCTGTCACCATTTCTTTTACTGCAGCCCTCAGTGCCTCTGCCTCCGCTCTGAAATTGCTTAAGTATTTTCCAGTTGCCACTGACAGTGTTATTTTTCTACCACCTATTCAATAAACTGAAGATAGGTGGCACTGACGAATGCAGTTGTGGTACCGGAAAAATGACCGCTGAACATCTGCTGCAAAACTGCCCGAAATACGAGGACCAGAGAAAGCACATGTGGCCATCACCATTGGCAACACTAAACAAGCTCTATGGCAGTGTCGACAGCCTCAGGATGGCCGCTGCTTTTTTCGAAAAAATACAGGTTGACGTCTGACAGCGTACGAAGAAGAAGAAGAATACTGGCCAAGAGTAACAACACTGGAAGGGAAACTATATGGACCTATGTGTGAGCTGCAGAAGACAGTGAGGTTCATACAAAAGACAACTTTGCAGATGTAGACATACTCCAAGTGAACGAAAGAAGAAGAAAACAAATAGAGCTAAAATTATGATTAAATTATTTATGACATGAAGTATGTATAATTAAAAATGTATATTAGTATGAAGCGTCAAATGTTATTAATGTGGAAAAGGCAATAGAACATCATTTATTTCGTTCCTCACATGTATTTGTATTTCTGCATTATTTGATCAATAGTATTACCAGTCATTGTGCAGACTACTATCACACTGGACGACACGTGCCCCCGCGACAGAAACGACTGGATCCTGAGTTGGGACTTGCTCAATGGTGACCACCTCTTGACGAAGAACATGTCAAACTAAGAATGAACTAAGAATTATCAGTCAACTTGTGTGCCCCAGTGAGATTATCAAATGGACATATTGAGCATCCGCTCTTAATCCAGATCCACGATATTTGACCGGATCAAATAACAAAAATCTCGACATTTGCAATACAAATGACATCACATGAATACTGCATTTTCAACACACATGTGAGCAAACTATATATTGTCGATAACTGTACATTAAACAAAAGTTGCGCATGCAATGGATATTCCGCCATACTTAAGGTTATTTCAAAACTAGAAATGTTATAGCTAAGCAATACAGTGAAATATGTGTTACATTTAAGTTGAATCGGTCTTTAACTGATGCCTTGTGCACCATTGATCACCGCCGAATGCAAAGAGTTAAAACAAAAATTTACAATTTAAAAAAAACATTTTTTCGCTCACCTTATTTTTCTATTCCCCAAGGCGGTGTGCGTTGCATTAGTTTTTATTTTTGCGCCTGTGTATCCGACTTCGGCATGCAATTTATGTAAGGGTCTGCTTTCTCCTGCATTTTCTAAAAGTTTGCTTCCCCGGCCAGTGCTGTGATGGGGATCGAACCCAGCACCTTCGGCTTGTGAGCCGTGTCACTTAACCCCTAGCCCACGCCTTCCCCATTTTGGACAATAAATTGAGTCACCTGTCATTCAACATTTTTCTCATTGCTGGGTTAGTCGAGGGGTTTCAAAGGCTGAGGAATGCAGATGGCTTCACCACTGCTGTCGCCACGTTGTGTGCTGGCTATGTTTGTTTATTTCACCCCCAACAGAAAAACAACATATGCCATACCGGGGATTCGAACGCCGCCCTCCTTGTCGGCAGGCAGGCCTCTGAACCATTTGGCCACGCGCTCCTCAAAATAAATTGAGTATCTGGTTTAAACAAATATTTTAGCAAACAAATTTAATGTCCTGTTTAAAACAAACATTTTAGACTTACTGATAGCATGCTTAAATCAAAGATTTTAGACAATAAATTGAGTGTTCTGATTGAAACCAAGATTTTAGGCAATAAATTGAGTGTCCTGCTTAAAACCAAGATTGTAGACAATAAATATAGTGTCCTGCTTAAAACCAAGAATTTAGACAAAAAATTGAGTGTCCTGCTTAAAATAAAGAATTTAAAAAAATAAATTGAGTGTACTGCTTAAAACCAAGAATTTAGACAATAAATTGAATGTACTGCTTAAAACCAAGAATTTAGACAATAAATTGAGTCTCCTGCTTAAAACCAAGAATTTAAACAATAAATTGAGTGTACTGCTTAAAACCAAGAATTTAGACAATAAATTGAATGTACTGCTTAAAACCAAGAATTTAGACAATAAATTGAGTCTCCTGCTTAAAACCAAGAATTTAAACAATAAATTGAGTGTACTGCTTAAAACCAAGATTTTAGACAATAAATTGAGTGTCCTGGTTTAAACACACATGAATTATTTGTCATGAATATACTGCTCTCTGTAAAACGGTGAACTGAGGTAGAGACCACATACTGTTATTAAAACAAAAAACAAATGATGTGTATTGCATGATAACTACTTGAGAAATATCATCTGTATGTTTAACATATGAGGGTTTTCTACCAAATGTTGTTCAGTTATGTTCCACAACCCAAGCAAATTATTACAACAGTCAGCCTACTTCTAAAACTATGATCGTTTATTTTTTGTTTATAACATATAAATTTCAAAGTACTTCCATTTATATGTAGAAGAAATGAAAATATGGTTGCGTTTTTCATTTGACTATACTTGATAAAATGTAGCATTGCTTTATATCTACTGAAAAGGCCAAAGTAGCTAGTCTTATCTTATATCTGCCACAAAGGTCAAAGTAGTAAGTGTAATCTTATATTTGCCACAAAGTAGCAAGTCTAATCTTATATCTCTCCTAAAGGTCAAAGTAGTAGGTCTAATCTTATATCTGCCACAAAGGTCAACGTAGTAAGTTGTAATCTTATACCTGCCATAAAGGTCAACGTAGTAAGTGTAATCTTATATTTGCCACAAAGTAGCAAGTCTAATCTTATATCTCTCCTAAAGGTCAACGTAGTAAGTTTAATCTTATATCTGCCCCAAAGGTCAAAGTAGTAAGTTTAATCTTATATCTGCCCCAAAGGTCAACGTAGTAAGTTGTAATCTTATACCTGCCATAAAGGTCAACGTAGTAAGTTTAATCTTATATCTGCCCCAAAGGTCAAAGTAGTAAGTTTAATCTTATATCTGCCCCAAAGGTCAACGTAGTAAGTTGTAATCTTATACCTGCCATAAAGGTCAACGTAGTAAGTTTAATCTTATATCTGCCCCAAAGGTCAACGTAGTAAGTTGTAATCTTATACCTGCCATAAAGGTCAACGTAGTAAGTTTAATGTTATATCTGCCCCAAAGGTCAAAGTAGTAAGCATGACATTAATAGTAATAATATCTGCACATCTTTGTTGATGAGGACTGCAGACATCACTCTTATAATTGGCCATTTATGGGATTATGGGCGCGTGTGACTGATCGTGCGGATGCAAGCATCAAAAGTTCTGCAGATAATGTTTGTTGTCCTTGCCCCCTTGATTTTGGATTGCATGTCTGTCCTAGTAGTTCTTGATGGTCAAGACACCTCTTTCAATCAGACCTCTATAAAGTTAAGCGATTTTGCACTAGATTTTCTCTGATACGTCATTACACCTATGGCAAATGCCAAACTATTATCTGCTTGAAAGGTCAAGGTAGAACAGTCTTTACATCTACTATAAAGGTAAAAATAAGACAGTTTTTACATCTGTTACAAATGTCAACAAAGTAAGACTGCTTTCACATCTGCTATAAATGTCATCAAAGCAAGACAGCTTTTACATCTGCTATAAAGGTAAATGTCGTCCTGTTCTACGTCTTCTATCGACATAAATGGAAGCTAATTTACTATAAAAACCATCATTGAGCCACTTGTTCTCAGTGATGAACACAAATAAATGATGAGGCACAGGTTTCTCATATCTAAGGCTGAGATAGTCAACAGTCACTGAAAATAGTTCTCAAAGTTTCAGCATAAACAATGGATGGTGGTTTAGTGGAGGCAAATAGAGCAAGTGTCATGAGCTTGTCTCACAAATCTTTATTTCGAATGAATCTGTTCCCTTCAGAGTGGCGTCCATAATAAATGTATTTGCTTCTGCCAAATGTACCTGTGTGATAAGGTGATAATGTATAGTTATCAAATCATAAAAAATTATGGACAACATAATACATTTATAGGTTCAGTTAGTGGCAAAATGTCCGTTATTTCTTATCTACCTGATTTTTTTTAATGTACATATTTCATGATGAACATTTAAACACAATGTAATCCTTTGACACTAAAACAAAACGTATTTATCTCATAATGGACATTTGACCAGAATTTAATCCTTTGACACTAAAAGAAAACAAAATGGACCTGTCTCATAACGGACATTTAACCAGAATTTAATCCTTTGATACTAAAACAAAACATATTTGTCTCATGATGAACATTTAACCAAAATGTGATTCTTCAACATTAAACGACAAAAAATGTACTTTTCTTTGGAAGAACAGTTAACCAAAATGTAACCCTTTAACCCTAAAAGAAAACAAAATGTACTTGTCCCACGGTGAATATTTAGCCAATATGAATCCTATGACACTAAAACAAAACATAACTTGTTGCATGATACAAATTTAACAAAAATGTAATTCGTTAACACTAAAAGAACAGTAAACCAGAATTTGATACTCTGACACTAAAATAGAACAACACTAAAAGAACAGTAAAACAGAATTTCATCTTTTGACACTAAAACAAAACATGCTTGTCTCATGATGAAAATTTTACCAAAATTTAATTTTTTGACACTATAAAAAGCAAATAAAATGAACTTTTCTCGGGATGAACAGTTGACCAAAATGTAGTCCACTTCACACCAAAAGAACCATATTTGATACAGGTATAGTTAATTTAGATATACAACCTTGAAATAACAATTGGATAGACCCTGCAGTAACCACACAGTAAAACAAATTATTAAGAATAATACTCGGGAAATCTGGATGACCATGTGGGCAACGGGAACAACAGGTCGCAGTGTATTTAGCGAAATGTCACAGGTAAAAAGTAACGATGACATAAATAAACGTCATAGAAGAGATCAAAGTCTCATCTTTCAGTTCCGAACAGGACATACCAGAGTCAATAACCAATTGAACCGCATCAATCCCCAGCACTTGCTCTTGTGCAGACATTGCTCTCATCCTGATGAAACAGTTCGACACCTACTCATTGAGTGCAAGGCGCTTGCAGACATGAGGAAAAGATTCTTACATGCACTGCCGACAATTGCCAACACACTGTATGGAGCAGTGATACAGCTGAAGAAGACCTGTATCTATATAAAAATGGCATTGGGCTGCCAAGAGCAGGCTTGCTCGGCAGCTATAGGATAATGACAACAGATATAGAACCAGTACAATGTGTGTGCTTTTTAAAGGGTTATTTTCAGGTGAATTAGATTAAAACAAAACCACTTTAACCTTTCATGTATGTTTAAAGATGTGACTATAGAGTGCATGGAGCTAGCAAACCCATCATGTAAAACTATTGCAATTGACACAATCACTGCAAATGCTCAAATATTAGCTTCCTGCAGAGGGACCAGTTGTAGTGGTGGCCTGGGGCATTACTAAGTGGAACAAAAATGAGAATAATTCAAACCAAATCAGCTATTTGTAAGATTTCCCTGCGCGCAGATCCTAGGGCACCTTAATGGAGAGGAAATAGCAGGGACTACTGAATTCAAAATGTGTGTTTTAAAAAGGTGGGAATAACAATGGTCCCAAGACTGACATGGAAAAACCTGATCCAAAATGTATCCAAGAACGGACCAGCTATAATGAGAAAGTTAGTGGGTTCAAAATAGGGAGCCGACAAGTATCCTAAGGAAACTATACATAGTCTATACGAGACCAGTACTAGATTACAGAATAGAAGCATGGTCTACAGCAACAAAAAATAACTTCCAAAAAATTAATAGAACCCAAAACCAAGGTTTCAGCACTGAGGCTACGAGAGCAATAAACATAAGGAGAACATCATTAGAATCAAAAGTATGGAGACAGACCAAAAACACACTCCAGTAGAGGGAGACATTCAATAAATGCCAGATCATCCAATATATGATATGATAAATCCCATTGGAAGAGGAAGAATAAAAGAGAAATCACTTTACATAAAAATAGATATGGTAAGAGCAGAATCAATCATAAGCCAGGCAGTAGCAAGAGCAGAATCAATCATAAGCCAGGCAGTAGCAAGAGCAGAACCAAATATAAGTCAGGCAGTAGCAAGAGCAGAACCAATCATAAGCCAGGCAGTAGCAAGAGCAGAACCAATCATAAGCCAGGCAGCAGAAAGAGCAGAACCAATCATAAGCCAGGCAGTAGCAAGAGCAGAACCAAATATAAGTCAGGCAGTAGCAAGAGCAGAACCAATCATAAGCCAGGCAGTAGCAAGAGCAGAACCAATCATAAGCCAGGCAGCAGCAAGAGCAGAACCAATCATAAAATCATGAAATTCAGACAGATCTAGAAATGAAAATTATCATGGAAGAATGGCTTAAGAGAGTCTAGCTGCCAGAAACATGGATGTGTATATACATTGGAGGACATGGGCGACTGAACCCAACCAGGCACCTCCACAGGTGACGAATAGTGAAATGACCTCCAGATATGGAGCGTCAGCTGCGATATAAGCCTGGTATAATAACTGGACAAATAAGCAGTCCTGGACAAAACAGGGGTGTATTCCAGCAGGATGGGGCGGGATAGCAGCTCGCACTGCTGCTCCCACTGACATACCATTTGCGTCCTACGATGGGTACACCAAGTGGGTAAGAGCCGCTATATGTTCTAGCCACGGGAAGAAAACCATGGTAGACAAACCTACTTACCGCCGTGAAGGTACCATCTGGGTATGGAAAGGCTATGGGAGACAACCCAAAACAGAAAACTCAACCTAGCCTTGCAAAGACGGAGTGTGTCAGGTATGGCGCAGAAGCGGGGGAAGAATCAGGACACTCACTCATCAACAGGATATGGTAATGCAACAGTCTAATTTGGTGAAACAACAGACTACCCTATCGTCATGTGTTGTTTCTACATGTTACAATCAGGAAGCAGCGGTGCAGGGTCCCTAGCCTTGAAGGGACCACCCAAGCAAACGGTGCTCTACTAACCTAATGGTCAGGGTGAGGCTGAGTAGTGCGACTGACCAACAAACAAGAAATCTAAAAGTGGTACAATGGAACGCAGAGGGCATGAGAAACAAGAAACCCGCTACAAGAATTCCTCAAGGAAAACAACATAGACATCATTTGTATCCAGGAAACACATCTAAAAAATAACTCTTATAGGGAGATCAGAGGTGACTTGAGGCTTTCCACATGCACAGCCAACAATGCATCTTTGTTTGAAGTCTCCGGCAGGATCTGGTCGTGTCCGACATACACAACTAGACAGCCTTTCTTTGACCATGTGGCCTACTTCTCTCAAGACGTCCTGGCCAACCAGGCCAACTATATCTATATATTGAAATCAGGGGTGGGAAAGAACGCGTCTCACAAAGAGTCATCATCGGGGCTGCCCAAACACTACCTGACAGAGACGCATTGCCTCCACTTTATCTGCCCTGTATGCAGCCATCAACTGTGGTAATGAACGGTCTACGTATTAGACCTTCGTTGTCTATGTATATTATTTTCTTAGGTGCTAGGAGTTATTGCCTCTTTATATCATCACTTTCAACCACAGATCGACTTTTGCTGGTTATATCAGGGCATTTTAAAAGAAAGAGAGTAAACATGTCCAAGAAAGTAGCTACCTTGATGGTCTGTCTCATCTGGAGAGTTTTCTGTGGGTAAAGGTGTGAAGTGATCCGATGGTGAACTGCCTGAAGACACATCATCTCTCACCTACATGAATGTTTTTAAAAATAGATTAATATATTTTCATAGCAATTACAGCCAAAGAGGAAGAAGTCTTAGAAACTTTATTTTGTTTTATAAGCTTGCTTTCCTTGAGTTCATTTACTCGCAAAGTAATACAGAAATGAACTGAAGAACATTAGTTCTCTACAGTTCCATTCTGTTGGAATTTGTTTCTAATACTTGTGTTTTGCTGTGTAGTTTAGCTGTAGATGATCCAGGTTTTGAAATGACAAGTACAGTAGATTTTCTAGTGCACATGCAGCTTTCATTTAATGTTGAGTTTTTGACGATCAATTGATATTTAAACATATTGTGAATATGATTAGGTTGTGCTTTTCATGTCAATGGAAAGGATAAATAAGACAATAACAAGTTTTTAAAAACGAGCGCCTACAAGAATAAGTGGGCATAGCTACAAATTAATTAAAGAAAGGTCCAGATTAGATATTCGGAAATATTTTTTTTAGCCAGAGAGTGGTGAATGCTTGGAATGCATTGCCACAGGAAATAGTGGTGCCAGGATCAATTAATGCATTCAAGAATGGATTGAATGAGAAGTTTTTAGATCAAAGAAATGTAAAAGAAACTGGTTGTATACAGACTCTGCAGAGTCTTCTTACCTAGTATAAAGACGTTAATAGATATGTCTTCTTCTTCTTCTTCTGCGTTCGTTCTCAATCTCCTGCTACTAAGCCCTGAATAAAGCTTTGCAAGTAGCAGGATGTATTCCGGAGAACGAAATGTGCTGTACTGTAGTTTACAGCTTGACTGCAATATTTGCACCTTCTGGTCCGACACATCCAGCTTCAGCATTGGCATTTTGTAGTTAGCCTTCCCACTCCGACCCTTAGCCTGTTTGCCCTTTTGCAGCCTGTTATCAAGAATCACCAAGTGGAGATAGAGAAGCGTCTTAGCAGCTCTAGGTCGCTGGCACTGACGGTAACAGTCAGCTCAGGTTCGTTGGCCCTGACGCAAGCAGTCAGCTTTGGGAGTCGCTGACCACTATAGCTCATGCACTGCTCAGCATCTTGATCCCTATACTTGATTTCTTCTTCTTCTTCTTCGCTCGTTCTTAATCTCCCACTACCAAACCCTGAAGGGGCTTAAGTAGCAGAATGTAGTCCAGAGAACGGAATGTGTTGTGTCATAGTTTACAGCTTGGCTGCGATATTTGCACTTTCAGTCCAACACATCCGACTTCAGCAAGCATTATTTAAGTACTGGGTTAGCATTCCCTCTTTGATCCCTTCTCCTTAGCCAGTCTGCCCTGCTGCAGCCTGTTATCCAGGATCACGGCGTGGAGGTGTAGAAGGGACTTGGCAGCTCTGGTTCGTTGGCCCTGACGCTAGCAGTCAGCTATGGGTCACTGACCACTGCAGTTCATGCGTTGCTCAGCATCTTGATCCCCTATACTTGATTTGACTGAACTTAGTTGCTCATCTTTTCTAAGATCAGAGAACTGAGGACTTTTCTTTTCCTCTTGACTTATAGTTTCTACAAGAAATACTGAATACAAAAAAGTGGTTGCATACTTCAACAGCAGATAACACAAGGACAACAAGGAAAACAATGATAAAGCAACAAACAGAATTATCTCAACTTGCCTGTTCAAATTCTCCATCTTTTGGCCTCACAACTAACATGTATGGGCCAACTCGCTTTGCCTCTGCAACTTCCACTGAGGTCACTGGAGTGGAGTCTAGGAACTTCAGACCTGGCAGTTTGTACAGCACATAGTACCTGGACACAGTAAGAGGTGGTAAAGTTTCAATCAGTTTCTAATTATTAACAACATCATATCATATTGGTTCACAATATCATATCATATTGGTTCACAATATCATATCATATTGGTTCACAACATCATATCATATTGATTCACAACATCATATCATATTGATTCACAACATCATATCATATTGATTCACAACATCATATCATATTGATTCACAACATCATATCATATTGATTCACAACATCATATCATATTGATTCACAACATCATATCATATTGATTCACAACATCATATCATATTGATTCACAACATCATATCATATTGATTCACAACATCATATATTGATTCACAACATCATATCATATTGATTCACAACATCATATCATATTGATTCACAACATCATATCCTATTGATTCACAACAACATAATCGTACATTTATATGCAAAGTAATTTCTTTTCTCAGCTAATTAATACCTTTGACATTTGGACTTTTCAGGAATAATATGGCACAAAACTGGAATGGTTGCAGAACAGCCCAAGTTCTGAAGACATTGAAAGAGAAGTGTTGGGTCAAAGATGCAACACAGTGAATGAGCTGACAGCAGCCAGTGTCTCATAGCTGACAACTCGCATCAGGGTCAGGAAACCAAAGCTGGCCAAGACCTTACTCTGCCTCAATGTGGTGGCCCTAGAAACAAGTTGCACTAGTGTAGTTTGACTAAGAGATAGGGATCGCAGTGGGAAGGCAAATCTGGTACCCAAAAAAGTCAGCTGAAACCAGATATTTGAACCATCGCAGCTTCTCTGTAAGCAATGACATATTACAGCATCAAGAAGAAGAAGAAGAAGAAAAGGAAGTCTCAAGTGAAATTACAATAAGCCCTGGAAACACATGGGCTTATTTCCTACTGTGAAAATTATATATTTATATATCTCAGTTTGGACCCATACATACACCGACGGTTCCGTAACAAATACAACACAGAATGGAGGGGCAGGAGCATTCCTGAGCCTACCAAATGGCAGAAAAATAGCACTGTCATTCGCTACTGGAAAATACACAAGCAATTTCAGAGCGGAGGCAGAGGCACTGACGGCGGCAGTGGAAGAGATGGTGACAGGTAAAAGGAATGAAAGCCACATAGTCCTGCTTACAGATGCACTGGCCGTAGTTACAGCACTGAAAAGCCAGATAAATAATGAACTTAATGAATTAAGAGCAGTACTCTGTCAACTATGCCAGCAGGCCGCACCAAAAAGAGTAGTGGTTCAGTGGGTTCCATCTCACTGCAACATCCAAGGCAACGAGGAGGCAGACAGACTGGCAAAAGAAGGTGTAAAACTACCACAACCTGATACTAGTATGACATACGAAGAGTCAAAACGGCTTACTAGAGCTAGATACATGACCAAATGGGAAACCGAACATACTGGCTACACAAAAAACGATGCCTATTACCAGTTGAACAGAAGAGAGCAGGTCGTGGTCTTCAGACTTCGCACTGGCCACAATAGACTCAGGTACCACCTATTCAACAAATTGAAGATAGGTGGCACCGACGAATGCCCGTGTGGTACCGGCAAAATGACCGCTGAGCATTTGCTGCAAAACTGCCCGACATACGAGG
Organism: Ariolimax columbianus; assembly: GCA_036924085.1. NCBI lineage: Eukaryota > Metazoa > Mollusca > Gastropoda > Stylommatophora > Arionidae > Ariolimax > Ariolimax columbianus. The sequence continues at coordinate 25,692,381 of JAVGWX010000006.1, forward strand.
ATCAGAGAAAGCAGTTGTGGCCATCACCAGTGGCAACACTAGACAAGCTATATGGCAGTGTCGACAGCCTCAGGATGGCGGCTGCTTTTTTCGAAAAAAATAATGGTTACTGTCTGACTGCGTACGAAGAAGAAGATATATCTCAGTTTCTATCTGTGAAAAATGACTTCTTAACATCAAGTCAATATTGAGTCGGTCTTTTTATATAACTAATTCTCTTGTTTTCCCGGTGTTTTATCATCTCTCTCTCTCTCTCTTTGTCTCTCTCACTCTGAGATATTATCTAAAACACTTGAAAAATAAACTGCATGGTGATGAGAGATGCCAGAGCAGGAACACTATCGTAACGAGGGTAATAAGAGTGCTTATTTGAGAGTAGCTGCTAATGTACAAATATATCTCTCTCAATCTGCTTCACATTTGTTTTTCTTGTCTCCTGTTTGCCCATACGCAGCATAGAGCAATCATTCCAGCTGGCCCCTTCACAGCCTCTACTAAAGTAGGTTATGTGCACTCTATGAGAGGAGGTTCCTGTAGTAATCCATTTTTACATGAGGTTGCTAGTTCCATGTCACTCCTTTCAGGGCATAAGACATTGACAACCCTCCACCAGTAAGTTCAATCTTGAACTGTCCTTTCTGCCTCTCTCTAGTTGAGGTCCAGGCACTAGTTCATTGGCCAGATTTTCATTAGTGTACCTCTCTTCCCCTATGGATTCCATGTTAGGGCCTGTCTAGTCACGTTTGATGGCGATTTTTGTAGCGTACATCCTATCATACCCCATTTCCTACGTTTGATCTGTTGCTCCACTGGTTGTTGTTGTCTTCATCCCTCACCATGTCTTGCCAGCTTATACCCATTATCCTCCGTAGACATTTATTGACGAACAATTGGAGTACAGAAGCTCTAATTTGACAATTAAATTAAACAATCTTAACTTGGTATTAGTCTTTATGTCCCTGGATTTCCATTTATTATTCAATTTCAGGAATGCTGTCCCAGCCTTTTCAATTGTAGCCCTTTAATCTGCCTCTGTGGCATCTGATGTATTCATGGTGCTGTCCTAATATGTAAATGTGTCCACCTAATCCAGAACCTCACCTCCAAGCATGACTGGCTCTTGTCATAATGTGTTGATTATTAAAACATGACTGGCGCAGGATACCCAATCCTGTAGAAACTATAAGCCACAAGAACAATACAAGACCACTACACCTTGTGGTAGAATAGGAGCAACAAAGCCAAGACAAATCATTTGCTCAAAAATCTACCTCTGATTTATCAAGTACCTGCTACAAACCAATAATCTCTCAACATTCTTCAACAATACCATTCAATCCCTCCTTGCATGCTTACAGCCCTCTTCTCTCTCCTTTTCTTCCTCTCACTCACTCCCTATCTCTCCCTCACAGATTACCTGTATCGCTGATAATCTTCATCATCCTTATCTGAAGAAGATAACTGATTGGGACAGGCCTCATTACCAAGGAGGCTCAGATAGGTCAAGTTGGGCAACTTCTCCACTAATTGATTCAACAGCTGATCCAAATCTGTCAACTAAGATAACAAAAGCTATAAGAGGCACTGGGTCACATCTACACATAGAGCAGTTCACTATCTCTGGCTTATATTTACACACATGTCAACGTCCGCTGGTGACAACATGTATGCCATACCAACCAAAACCTGTACAGGGTGCAGGTGGGGAAGATTCTACATGATAAAAAAAAGCCATTTTATAATACACTTCACTTCACTTCACTTCACTTCTTCTTCTTCTAAGGCGTTTGTCCTAAAAAGGACATTATAACATTTATCATAGTTTACAGCAAGGTTGTGATTTCTGTATCTTTCGGACTGACACATCCAATTTCAGTTGGTTTTTTTTAGTGTCAGGTTTGCCTTCCCACTAGGTGCATTCGTCAGTGCCACCTATCTTCAGTTTATTGAATAGATGGTACCTCAGTCTGTTGTGGCCTGTGCGGAGTCTGAAGATCACGACCTGCTCTAATTTTTTGTGTAGCCAGTATGTTCTGTTTCCCATTTGGCCATGTATCTGGCCCTAATAAACCTTTTGGACTCTTCGTAGGTCACACTAGAATCTGGTTGTGGTAGTCTTGCACCTTCTTTTGCCAGTCTGTCTGCCTCTTCGTTGCCTTGGATGGAACCCACTGTACCATTACTCTTTTTGGTGCGGACTGCTGGCATAGTTGACATAGTTAAGATCCGTATTTTTCTGGCTTTTTAGTGCTGTAACCACGGCCAGGGCATCTGTAAACAGGACTATCTGGCTTTCATTGCTTTCATACATATGATCGAGACACAACCTCCCTTTCATGCAGTTTTCCCTGGAAACAGGCTGTTTCATGAGTATGATTAATGAGATGGGTATCAACATGATCCCTGTAGTAGTGAGTGACACATAGATGAAGCCAAGCATAGCACAACAGCCTGAAGGACTCTGGTCCACCTTCGTCAGCAAGATCGGTATGTGACAAAAGCTACTGCAACCTGCCATCTAATACCCTTTTTATGGTGTAAAGAAGAGTAAATTTACACATTGTGAGCATTCAACAACAATAAATTGCATGAAGTCACTTACTCTGTTTTTATTCAGTGTTAGAGTATACAAATCTTGGAGACGAGGAAACACAATGCTGTCCCCAAGTTCATTGTTGTCTAGGATCAGCTCTTTGAGAAATTTAAAATGTTCTAAACCACGAAGAGATCTGAAACAAGAATGATAAGGTGTCACTTGCCTGCACTGGGTGACTTGGCTGAATTGGGTCATTTGGCTGCATTGGGTCACTTGGCTGAATTGAGTCACTTAGCTGCATTGGGTCATTTGGCTGAATTGGGTAATTTGGCTACATTTGGTCACTTAGTTGCATTGGGTCATTTGGCTGAATTGGGTCATTTGACTACATTGGGTCACTTAGTTGCATTGGGTCACTTGGCTACATTGGGTCACTTGGCTACAGTGGGTCACTTGGCTACATTGGGTCATTTGGCTGAATTAAGTCATTTGGCTACATTGGGTCACTTGGCTATATTGGGTCACTTGGCTGCATTGGGTCATTTAGCTGAAATGGGTAATTTGGCTACATTGGGTCACTTAGTTGCATTGGGTCACTTGGCTACATTGGGTCACTTGGCTACATTGGGTCACTTGGCTACATTGGGTCACTTGGCTGCATTGGGTCATTTGGCTGAATTGAGTCATTTGGCTACATTGGGTCACTTGGCTGCATTGGGTCATTTAGCTGAATTGGGTAATTTGGCTACATTGGGTCACTTAGCTGCATTGGGTCATTTGTCTGCATTGGGTCATTTGGCTGAATTGGGTCATTTGGCTACATTGGGTCACTTTGTTGCATTGGGTCATTTGGCTACATTGGGTCACTTGGCTACATTGGATCACTTAGTTGCATTGGGTCATTTGGCTGCAGTTGGTCACTTGGATACATTGGGTGAACTGATATATAATTGATGATGATGATATAAACCATTTAACTGTGAGCAGGCAACTCTTATCAGCCCAATGCCTCTTTGACAAAAGCAAAAGTCATTAAGTCTGTTGCCTTAGCCTTAGAAGCACCATAATATCAAGGCAGGATTCAAGTATCCTCAAACGGAGGCAAACTAGTGTGTAGGTGTCCCAGAAACATTCTGCCAGGGATGTAGCACACACACACATCTGAGTTGGCCATTTCATTATTCTTCAGTCAGTCATGTCGGCTCATCTGTAGTAATGGCAAGTCTGGCATTCAACGACACCTGGCAGATCACCATAATGGGGCAGAGGTGCAATGTCCGCTGGCCTGCATCTCTTCCTCATCCATCGGGAAATGATGGTGAATTAGTGCAGCCCAGAGTATATACCACTTACTGGTGGGGTCTGTAGCTACACTTATAATGCTCAATCTTCCCCTACGCACCTTAGTCTGGCCCCTCTCCAATATAATTGAAAGCACATGAACATTTACAATTTGCTATTGTCCTCATATCTCAATTACAACGCTCTGCCTCTGTCTGCAGAATGAATAAAGAGTACCATGGGAGGCTAAGAGCCAGAGATCAAGATACGCAGAATACCCCAAATCAACAGGAGTGACAACATAAGATAGTCTATAAGACCAAGGACTAAAGTGAAACCAGACCAGGAGGGTACAACAGCAGATACTTCTTCATCTTCTACGTTTGTCTGGAAAAGGGCATTGTGACGATGTGTCATAGTTTACAGCGAGGCTGCGATATATACACATTTCAGCCTGATACATCCAATTTCAGCTGACTTTTTTGGGTACCGGGTTTGCCTTTCCACTGTGATCCATTCTTCTGCGTTCATTCTCAATCTCTCGTTACCAAGCCCTGCAAGTAGCAGGATGTAGTCCTGATGCGTTGTATCACTAGTTTACAGCTTGACTGCGATATTTACACCTTTCGGTCCGACACATCCGTCTTCAGCAGCACAGTGATCCTTATTCTCTTAGCCAGACTACACTAGTGCAGCATGTGTTATCAGCTCTGGCCCTGATGCATGCATCTAGCTAAGAGTTGCTGGCTGCTGTCAGCTCATTCACTGCATCATCTTCATTCCAAACACTAGAAAATACAAGTGTCTTGCATTCTCTCTGGCAAACTTATACACCGTAGGATAGAAGACAGCGACTAAGTAAGTATTGTTTAACCTTGCTCACTTTATTCAATTTGTTGCATTCAATTTTATCTGTTTAGCTTCAATCACTGCTTTCGGTGCACCATTTTAATTTGTTCAACCCTTGCTGAAGATCTATGAAGTTAAAATCTAGATAAATGTCTATGACTGTTTTCATGTAAAACTGACCACATTAATATTGCTTGTTATTCTTCTTCTTTGTCCTTCGCTCTGCTCACTACCAAACCCTAAAAACGGCTTTGCAAGTAGCAGAATGTAGTTCAGAGAACGGAATGCGTTGTGTCATAGTTTACAGCTTGACTGCGATATTTACATATTTCGATCCGACACATCCGACTTCAACATAGAATTTTGGGGGACCGGGTTAGCCGTTTCAAAACCGATCCTTCTCCTTAGCTAGTCTGCCCTGTTGCAGCCTTTTATCCAGGATCACCACGTGGAAATGTAGAAGGGTCTTGGCAGCTCTGGGTCGCTGGTCCTGATGCTACCAGCCAGCTTTGGATTGCTGACCACTGCAGCTCATTCCTTGTTTAGCATCTTGATCCCAATTGTTTTTCTAATTCACAACATAGTCTTTGTCGACCAGTATATCTACAAGAGCCATTACCCTTGTGCAGATCCCAACTCTTGTGCAAGTTATTGGTAGCCGGTAGGTGCATTTCTCTGCTTAACGGATTGGGCTCTAGCAGTGCTGTGGTGTTTGGTTTTGTGCATGTTCCAGCACAGTTTCCCTTCAGTTCTGTCTCAAGCACAGGTTGTTCAGTGAAAGGCTGTTTGTTTTAGGATCGCAAGTGTTGTGCAACTCCTGCCACCTAGTGGGGAGGAGTTTTCCAGTCCTTTTGCCATGCGGGTATCACAGAGTGGTTGCTGTGCTCCAGCATTCGTCTTTCCTTCTGAATTCACAACTTATTTTTCTAATTCACTACTTGTTTATCTAATCCAATGATTGTTACATTGCTATTATGTCTTACTACAGTCCCTTATATACCTTCTTTTTTTAGAAGCTTACAATGTATCCTTTGCATTTCTGGAAAAACCAAAACATTTTGACTCAATCTTTGTCATTCCCATTGGAACATAAGGTCACAACAGATGCTCAGTACCAGTTTCTATTTTGGGCTGTCTTCTTGAGCTCCACCCATGCAACTCCAGCTGTTCTGGTCTCTTCTTTACCTGGTGTTCTTTGACCTCCAAACATTTCACTTTCCTAGTGTGGTCCAAAACAGTACTTGACTATTTATTTTATTAGGTGTTTTGTTGAGTGTGTGTTCTCTCCATCTCCTGATTCTCTCTCGAAATCCAGTAAATGTTTGTTTTGTTTTTTTGCGTTTGCCTCATTTCTCTATTCCCCAAGGTGAGGTGTTTTGCATTGTGTTTTTTAATTTGCACCTGCTGGCCCAGTGTATACGACTTCGGCATGCATTCTATGTGAGGGTCTGTTTCCTCCCGCAATTTTCTAAGGGTTTACTTCTCCGGGGTAACGGCCAGTGCTGTAATAGAGAGATAAGCCCAGCACCTTCGAATTGTGGGCCATGTCACTTAACCACTAATCCAGTATATGATGAGTTATATTATTAGATGTCTTACTCCTGCTGAAGTCGGATGTGTCAGACCGAAAGGTGCAAATATTGCAGTGAAGCTGTAAACTATGACACAACGTATTCCATTCTCCGGACAACATCCTGCTACTTTCAAAGCCCTTTTCAGGGCTTGGTAGCAGGAGTTTCTTCTTCTTCTTCTTCTTCGTTCGTTCTCAATCTCCCACTACCAAACCCTGAAGGGGCTTAAGTAGCAGAATGTAGTCGTAGTTTACAGCTGAGCTGCGATATTTGCACCTTTTGATCCAACACATCCGACTTCAGCAAGCATTTTTTTAGTACCGGTTTAGCATTACCTCTTAGATCCCTTCTCCTTAGCCAGTCTACCCTGCTGCAGCCTCTTATCCAGGATCACTGCTTGGAGGTGTAGACGGGTCTTGGCAGCTATGGTTCGCTGGCCCTGGCGCTAGCAGTCAGATATGGTTCGCTGGCCCTGGCGCTAGCTCATGCGCCACTCAGCATCTTGATCCCAGCAGCAGGAGTTTGAGAACGAACGATGACAAAGATGATGTTTTTCTGAGTGTGTGTTCCATTCACATCCCTGTTTTCTACCCCTTTCCCAGCTGTAATGGTGGTGTGCGACAAACTTAGATTTCATTTCTTTGAAGAATATTCCAAAAAATGTGATTTCTTCCACCATCTCACACAAATTATTTTTCTAGTGTTGAGCAGCAATAATAAATTGGTAAAATCTATAAAGTATTATCAGAATTTGAAAGGGGAGCAAAGAATAGTAGTTATGTAACCTGCCAGGTAAGCAATAATTAAGGAAGGTTGGACATGGGGCTGGCTACCATATAATGTAGAAACTTTAAAACCATAAAAACACACATAGACATGTCAACATTTCAACACGACATGTATTTGTTGAAAACCTATGCTCCATAGGGGGCCATTAAGGTTTTGATTGATTGACTGATAGGTAAATTATTAGAATGCAAAAGATACAATAAAGAATGTAGGAAAATAATTTGTTAAAATAAGAACTAGCAAATTGTAGTCTACAGCAATTGTACACTGGAAAAAAGAGTTTGACTAAAAAAAATATCTTCTTCTGTGTCTCCAACTTGTCATAGTAGAGAAGCTGGTGTGTCTATATGACACCCCACCCCCTCCCCAAGAGCTATGAGCTGGACAGTAGCATTACTACCAGAGGGTCTTCCAACTCAACCCAAAAAGGTCAGAGGGTAGGTCTACATTTGCTGAGCAAACACACTGGGTAAATATGATTACAAATGGAACTTGCTTTAATTTGTTGAAACTCATGTCCAGTCTTGATGTGATGTTACAATAGTCCTGTATAAGATGTTGTGGCAAAGTCTCCACATCAGATCCCAAATATGACAACTGAAATTTATCAACATTTTGATAAAACAGTTAAACACATGTTATAATTGCTTGTGGTGGATTTAATACAGGTTCTAAATTGGCTTGGCTTGGCTTCGTTCGTTCTCAATCTCCCACTACCAAACCCTGAACGGGCTAAAGTAGCAGAATGTAGTCCAGAGAACGGGATGCGTTGTGTCATAGTTTACAGCTTGACTGCGATATTTGCACCTTTCGGTCCAAAACATCCGACTTCAGCAAGCATTTTTTTAGTACCGGGTTAGCATTCCCTATTCGATCCCTTCTCCTTAGCCAGTCTGCCCTGCTGCAGCCTGTTATCCAGGATCACAGAGTGAAGGTGTAGAAGGGTCTTGGCAGCTCTGTTTCGCTGGCCCTGACGCTAGCAGTCAGCTATGGGTCGCTGACCACTGCAGCTCATGAGCTGCTCAGCATCTTGATCCCAGGTTCTAAATTCATTTCCAATATTCTTTTTCTGTATTATTTTTTTATCTTATGGGGTTTTTTGCTACAATGAATATTTCTTTCTACCTGTGACTATTTTTAATATTCTCGTTTCTATTTGCCCTTCTATCTTGTTGGTCATGCGTGGTATCCATATCTGTCTATCTCTCGAGATGAAAACATGTATACTACTTCCTCTTCTGTATTTGTCCTGAAAGGGCATTAGTGACGTTTCGTAATTTACAGCGAGACTGCGATATCTGACATGGTCTGACACATCCGATTTCAGCACTGTATTTTTGGGACCGTGTTTTCCTTCCCTCTTCTGTCCCTAATCTCTTAACCAGGCTGCATTGTTGCATTCTATTTCCAGGGCTGCCACTTGAAGGTGAAATAGGATCTTGGTCTGGTCACTAACCCTGATGCAAGCAGCCAGTTGTGAGTCGCTGGCTGCTGTCAGCTAAATCACTGCTGTATCTTCAGTCCCAAAACATGTTTACTGGATCAATGAAAAAACCTTACAAAATAAGAAACAAAATCCTGACATAAAAAAACTGTATTAACTGTGTCACTCCGCAGAGCCCATTTAGTACCTCGCATGTTTTCTACCAATGTAGCCCATATACTTAACTTAACGTCTTTATACTGGTTTAGAAGACTGTGCCGAGTCTGTATACAACCAGTTTCATTTACTTTACCTTGCTCTAAAAGCTATGCACATCCAATTTATTCTTAAATGCATTAATTGTCCCTGCCTCTACTACTGCCTCGCACATTTTATTACAATGTCAAAGAGTTGATATATTGACTTGAACAGTTGTCATACTAACACATAAAGATTTATTCATACCATGTATTCCTAAATTTTAAATATACCTGTACTTTCTTGTGGTATTTTTACACTGCAAGAATTCATGTATTCAGAGGCCCAAAATATTCAGGAGTAAAATGTGTTAAGTTATGTCAGATCATGAATTTTTAAATGACAAAAGCAACATTTACTCAATGCCTTTGGTTCCCTTTGGATCAGAGGTGTGCCGAAGATGCTTATCATCTGTTCTTATTTTAGTTTGTTTTTTTTAGCTGTTAAGCTTTATTCTGTGGGTGCTCCTATCAATCTCTATTTTCTTTACAGAATTTGTAGTTTTATTGGTTGTTGTGCTCTTTGGCCTAGATCTGTGTTTGTTATTACATCTGACTTTCAACCAGTGAATAATGACATATTAACCTTACAAGACCATTGTACAGACTTTCTTAACTTAACGTCTTTATACTGGTTTAGAAGACTCTGCAAAGTCTGTGTCCACCAGTTTCTTTTACATTTCCTTGATCTAAAAACGATGCTCATCCAATCTTGTCCACAACTGTCCAGAAACCTTTCTGTTTGCTTCTGGTTCTCCAGGCGTGCCTTGTCTGCTCCCATCATTTTTTCAGACTGGGTTTCTTCTTCTTCTTCTTCATCGTACGCAGTCAGACAGTAACCATTATTTTTTCGAAAAAGGCAGCGGTCATCCTGAGGCTGTCGACACTGCCATAGAGCTTGTCTAGTGTTGCCACTGGTGATGGCCACATCTGCTCTCTCTGATCCTCGTATGTCAGGCAGTTTTGCAGCAAATGCTCAGCGGTCATTTTCCCGGTACCACACAGGCATTTGTCGGTGCCACCTATCTTCAATTTGTTGAATAGGTGGTACCTCAGTCTATTGTGGCCAGTGCGAAGTCTGAAGACCACGACCTGCTCTCTTCTGTAGACTTGGTTAAACAACAAAGACTGCCTAGAAAGGCTAACAGTATCATTCCTCAACATATAACCAATCCAGACCCATTGCTAGCTCATAATCTCTTTCTAAATTATGTTGCAGAACCAAAATGGAATCAACAGTGAACGTGTTTATTTCTTTCATCTATTGGGTTCTATTTTGTAAAGACAGTCAAAAAGCAACTTAAAAAACACTTGTCCACATATGATTATCTAAATCTTGATTTTCATTTTTTTTTTAAGTAAAAGGAGAGAACAAATCCAGGGGCAAAAGGATATTTGGTCACCATATCATGAATACATCTATATGATATGAATATGATTAATTAGATGAAAGCTGTAATTATAAATTTGTCTGTAGATGCTATAATAATACAATAAATAGCTGCGGCGTATCCACTTTCACTGATAAATCAACTTGAAGCAATTTAGTCCCTCGATCATCAATAATCAATGTACTGTGCAATAAGTTAAAACTTGTTTTCTATTTTTAATGAATTAATGCTGTTTGTCAAATAATTAGACTAATTTAAGTTGAAAACAAATTAATAATTTGAAATTATAATTAAGCATATTATGATATTATAATTATCACATTAAATTGCTTCAAGTTAATACATTCTGAATCAGTTAACGGGACAACGTGAATCTAATGGGTGCAAACACAATAACATATTTTAGAATAAGAATGATCTTAGTGATGAATGACAAATTAAACGAAATGATTAATAAATGAATGACAACTGTTGACATACAATAACAAATTACAATGAATGATACAAGAAAGACGCATCAGCTGCATCAATCGTGTCCAACCAATAACATTAAAAAACAGATACGAAAGTATTCGTATTAACCCTATGCAGTGGGCATAAATACCTGTCCTTGTTCAAACTTTGGTGTAATAATCTCCGAAAGGTCCCCATTTTGTTCTTCTTTATTCCTAATGAGGATTTCAGCTCTTACTTGTTTATCCGCCATATTTTCACTTTATCACGTGATTATAATTGTCATCATCAGCTAAAACAAAATCAGAAGGGCTTGCCTTGTTCAAACGATATTCTATAAAATGGCACAGTGTCTGCATTACATACTTTCGTTAAACTTACTAGTATGTTTCAACAATAAATTATTCACCGAATGCAGTTTTAATTAATATCAAGTTTGCACCATTTTCCCCGTGCAGAAATAATTGTCATGATTGTTATCTCGCCCTAGTTGCCAACATCTTGTGGTTGCTATTTTCCAGATTTAGCAATATAAACCACGTTCCGTGTGTTCCAATCTAAAAAACATCAGAACTAAGAGTAATTGTCAAACCTACATGGACATATTTTTGAGTTTATATAAATAGAATGTTGATCATTTTAACATATAAGAAAAATGTTTGCAAAACTTCTTGAAATTGATTGTCTCATAACTGAATTCCAACTGGGTGCAACTTGGATGTGTACTAGCATGTCCGTTGTTCAACTTGTAAATGATATCACTTGAACCAAACCACTGCCGAAGACGGATGTGTCGGACCGAAAGGTTCAAATATCGCAGTCAAGCTGTAAACTAGCGACACAGCTAATTTCGTTCTCTGGACTACATTCTGCTACTTGCAAAGCCCTGTTCGTGGTTTGGTAGTGGAGATTGGGAACGAACGCAGAAGAAGAAGAACCAAACCCTGAAACGACCACATTGAGCTAACTTCTTTTCACACATTATTAGTGCACTATATATCAAAAGAGAAAACCCACTTCAAAAGAACCTAGATGTCCCAAATCATTGGTTCCCAACCTTTACCAAACCGTGAAATCACTGAATCCAATGATAATTCGTGGAAGCAACCAATCTCTCCCTTTGCAAGAATTCAAATTAAGAGCTTCCAAACAAGATTTTTTTTTAAACCCAAAAATTGGTTCGTGACACAACCGGACTAGTCACGGACCATGAGAAGCCAGGCTACACCAGGTTATGTCCTCTGCCTTAAATGAAACATGCGATAAGTAGAACGTAAGAGAAAAATAACACACAGCAACAATTGAAGTAATGAAAGTGGCAAAACATTGACTCTATATCGAAGTCAGAAACTCAAAACATCATTTTGTTAGAAGACTCGGATATCAGTGAAGCATAGTGACAAATAATTGCAGAGTGATTATATAGAGAGAGCTCAAAAAGTAGTTGCATACTTGCTAACATTCATCGGACATGTTCTTAGAATGAACAACAACCGTCTTATATAGCAGGCACTCGAATGGTCACCAAGGGGTGTTCAGTAAAGATACACAAGGAAAGACTCAGAAAAACAATCATCCGATAGGGCTCAACTAGAGACGTCAGCCCCAAACAAGAACTAAAAACAGTGGCGTCACATCGTTCCATCTGGAGATCATTTGTTACTGTCTTTTGCACCGTATTTGGCGCGCAAGAAACATAGATAGATAGATCATCATTATTAATAAATCAAAACATTGCAGAGGAGGCAAACGATCGACAGTCTATTCCTACTAACTATGTTATCCAGCTGCTCATCCAACCACTTGCTTTGAATAGGGCATTGGCCCTCTCGTTTCAAGTGATCCCACAATGGGAGGATAGCCACTGAATATCAACTGTTGAGGCTCTTCTCTTTGGATTTTGTTGAGCTCTGATGTGATTTCCTGCAGCATTTGTTCACCTTTGACGTTTTTTATTGCTTCTAGTAGTAGTTTGCAAACTGCAAAAAAAAAAGACATGAAGATATCAGTGGTCACATAAATAGCCCCGTCCCCACAACCCCTGGCCGAGTCAAATCGAAAAAAGTCATCCTCACTACACACAACGCGTGATTCATTCATCGTGGCTATGGACAGATTAAGCGACGGTCCCTTGTCACCCAAGCGTCCCACAAACGTACCCTATAGAGATGGTACACGGAGGAAGATTGAACTTTCCCCACGGAGTCTAGCGACATAAGTCGACAGATGAGACGAATGTATGTTCAAATACTAGAACAGGTTAATAGCTTCTTACATCTTGTAAATATAATAACAGATAATGTAAGATGTGAAGTAAAAGTCTTTTCCCACCAATATCAGACAGATATGTACACCCAAACAAGTAACTCACAAATTAAAAACGATCGTATATATATATATATATATATATATATATATATATATATATATATATATATATATATATATATATATATATAAATTCAGTTCAGTTCATCCCGTAACCTATCAGGTCCTTGTGGCACACATGAAGACACTCCCCAAATCCCACGCCATCCCTCTCTGTCTGTCGCCACCTGTCGCATCTCACCGGGACGAAGGCCTGACCACTCAGTGATGTTGTCCACCCATCTCTTCCTTGGACGTCCTCGCACTCTCTGTCCCGGTACGGAACCAAAGAGTATCGAATTGGTAATTCCGTTGAACCTCGCGACGTGCCCGCATCAGGCCATCTTTCGTCTATTGATAGCTGTGAACAGATCTTCAAAAGGACCAATAGCGTCATCAACTCTCTGACGTATTTCTACGTTCGTGACACGATCTTTATATGTAACATATATATATATATATATATATATATATATATATATATATATATATATATATATATATATATATATATATATATATATTCGTCATTACTGTGTAACTTGGAGTGAAAACATATTTTTAATTATGGTTTGGATGCCACGCAAGAAAAGAACAAGGACAACAAGCCGACGGCAAATCAATCAACAGGGTCTTCATCGCGGAAAAAGAAGACGACTAACACAGAATAGAACTAATGACGAACACATAAAAAGATACTTATCTGGGGATCTTCTGTGATAATAGTTCAGTCATGTTTGGCGAAAGTGTGACGCAGAAACACGAATAAACAGTTGGAGAAGAAAATTGAGACATTGAAATGTAGATATATTGAAGAATGGGGGCACATATCGCGTTGGGGGGGGGGGGGGGGGGTAAAAATAAATAAATAGATCTTGAAGAAGTAGCTGAGACAAAGAGAATTGATGAACGAAATAAGTTAAGATATTTTGGCCAGGTCAAAAAACGTCGTTGAAAACAATACTGGAATTAAAGGGGAGAACAAGCGTGCATTAGGTAAATAACACTGTAAGTAGGAGGATAACATCTAAAGATGGACATAGAAACGCCTCTTTTATTGCACCATCAAGCTAAGAAAGAGAGGAAGTGTGAGATCAATTGCAGCTGAACTTGGATGTGGAGATGTCACATGAACTGAAGTGAACCACAGCAAACATTTTTGAAAAAAATCTGGACACGCGATTGGTTTGCGGACAAATTTCCGTTGTTCCCGCGGATTCAATGGAAAAAAACGAAAAGATGGGCCCAAAAAGGAGATTGATGGATTCAAATACGGCCAACATTGAGCCAAAAAAGGAGAAAAATCTTGAAGCTGACCACGAGTTGTTCCTGCAAGCATTTGAAAGTTAGTTTTAATATTGCTATCTGTCGTATCCATTATTTTCATTGTTATAATTATAAAGATTGATTTACTGTCGGCCTGAAATGGTAGAGCAACCTGTTATCGATACAATGTCTCTTACTCCTAGCTACGTGAATGGTACGAGACAAACCAAAACCTTGATTACTTCATTTAAGCTAAGCACATACTTATTGTAGCCTTTCTGCATATATCAACCAGAATATCGTACAAAACATAATTTTATGCTGTTTGTTTTTACATTTGAGACATCCAGACTGACTAGTGACAGCGAGACATAATTTTTATTCTACAACAGTAACACTTTAAAAAACATGTTTAATTCATAATTATTTTGAACTTTAAATTCCAAGGAATAGTGAAGGATACTTAGCTAGATATACGGTGTACATAATTGTATTTTTAGAATTACATTTAGATTGAGAAACGAGAAATGTTTGTATCTTGATTTTAAATCGCGACCAACCATTCTCGCTAGTGAATGACTAAATAGTAAATTTGTTGTCACGCCTCCTCCATGTTTTGTCTTGTAACGAGCGTGAATTTGCCTTGTACCTACTAGTCCTACCTAGCATTACATTATGATTATCTTCTTTTCTGTTTACAAATTATCTAAGTGTAATTCAAAGGGTAGAAATAGTTAATAGTATTTATTTGCCTATAAACAAAACATGTAGACTAAGTTATACTTTTGCAGTATCACTAGTAGTGTCAGTTATTATGACAACAATTTATTCAAGAGGAATCATTCCTGGAATGTTAGTATATTATACAGGCTTACTCATTTAATTTACAAGAAAGGTCTCAATGTTTATAATCTATATGAACCAACCTACAAAGGCATGTTTTCAGTCATCAAATTCCTAGCATAGTTTAGAAAGTTTAGTCAACTTAGATGTTTAACAATTATAATGACCAAAATAGAAAGGCGAAAGGTCAGAAACACAAGCTTCATCATATAAGTCGAATTTAAAAATTATATCTGGGAGACATATCTGGTTCACAGACAATGGAATAATTGACAAGGATATAAAAACAAAACTTAGATGATTAAAACTAGGCATGCACCGAATATTATGTTGTTGTTGTTTAATGCCCACAATGAGTATGTTTACTCTTTTGTTTGTATGCCATTGGAAAGCACATTAAGTGATGGGTTGTAGTAGTTTTGCTCACATTCCGAGCTGCTGGTGAAGGTGAGCTGTCATACTCCTTACGGTTGTGCTATGCTTGGACTCTTTTGCATGACACTCACTACTACTGGGATCACGCCAATCCATATCTTGTTAGCCAGACTGCTCTGAACACAGCCTGTTTTCACAGGATGCAATATGGAAGAGATATAGTGGTCTTGGTCAGTATATTGTGCCCGGTCGGACTAGCGTCTTTGTTTCCCAAATGCATTCAGTAAACTATTCATTTTTGTGCCAAATAGTACCCTGCGATCAAATACGAATAGAGAAAAGAACGGCACATGCATTTTAGACCTAGCAATTTCTTCTTCTTCGTACGCAGTCAGACATCAAGCTTTATTTTTTCGAAAAAAGCAGCGGTCATCCTGAGGCTGTTGACACTGCCATAGAGCTTATCTAGTGTTGCCACTGGTGAGGGCCACATCTGCTCTCTCTGATCCTCGTATGTCGGGCAGTTTTGCAGCAAATTATCAGCGGTCATTTTCCCGGTACCACACTGACATTCTTCAGTGCCACCTATCTTCAGTTTGTTGAATAGGTGGTACCTCAGTCTATTGTGGCCAGTGCGAAGTCTGAAGACCACGACCTGCTCTCTTCTGTTCAACTGGTAATAGGCATCGTTTTTTGTGTATCCAGTATGTTTGGTTTCCCATTTAGACCTAGAAATTTGATAATTATCAGTTTAAATTACATACTTACTTGACTCAGCTCCTTGCAATGGTTGCATGTACTTTATTGTGTCATGTGTTGCAAGCTGACTAGGCAGTGGATGTTGACATTTCTTATAGTCCTCTCATTGTATTGGTTTAAGTTGTTTCTATAGACCATGGTTCGTCAACCTTTTTATACTATCAAACCACTTTTACAACTCTCATGAGGGTAAGTTTTCCTTTACTGCCCACTGATTAATTAATTGAAGACAATTTTGCAACAGTCCGCTGAGTATGTATATTCTTCTTCGTACGCTGTCAGATGTCAACCTGTATTTTTTCGAAGAAAGCAGCAGTCATCCTGAGGCTGTCGACACTGCCATAGAGCTTGTCTAGTGTTGCCACTGGTGATGGCCACATGTGCTTTCTCTGGTCCTCGTAGATCGGGCAGTTTTGCAGCAGATGTTCAGCGGTGATTTTCCATGTACCAATATGTTTGTTTTTAACACAGCATCATTATGTAGCATGCCCTTTGCAGAGCGTCGCTCCATTCACATCCCATCTGAAGGAAAAATGTCTTGCCAAATCTCCAGTCAGCTCTAGAGTCATGCACAAGCATTCCTTGACATCTTGCTGCCATCGCTTTCTTAGTATGCCTCTGGCTCTCTTTCCTGGCACCATACCTTCCATTACCGTTCTCTTGAGATCGCTGTTTTTTGATGTGGTCAAAGTATTTCAATTTTGTTGTTCATGATGAGTATGTTTACTCTTTTGTTTGTATGCCATTGGAAAGCACATTAAGTGATGGGTTGTAGTAGTTTTGCTCACATTCCGAGCTGCTGGTGAAGGTGAGCTGTCATCCTCCTTACGGTTGTGCTATGCTTGGCCTCTTTTGCATGACACTCACTACTACTGGGATCACGCCAATCCATATCTCCAGTCAGCTCTAGAGTCATGCACAAGCATTCCTTGACATCTTGCTGCCATCGCTTTCTTAGTATGCCTCTGGCTCTCTTTCCTGGCACCATACATTACCGTTCTCTTGAGATCGCTGTCTTTTGATGTGGTCAAAGTATTTCAATTTTGTTGTTCATGATGAGATTTATAAACCAGTTCTCCTCTATGCCCAACTCTTGTCGAATGTATGCAATCTTAGTTTTTTATGGCCATGGTATTTTGAGAACCTTTCTATAACATTTCTACTCGAAGTACTCTATTTTCTTCTTTGGGGTTTGGGTAACTGTCCATGTTCCACATACGTTTGCTGCCATGGGAAAAACACAATCTCAAAATTGTGACTTTTGTTGCCTTGATGTTATTCTGTAATAGTTTATTCAGGTGGTGTAGCTATTTCATTGCCTTAAATAATAACATGTTTTGATACAGAATGTAATTACTCTGCTACCGCCCATTTCAAAGCTAAAATCGCCCACTAGTGGGCACCCAGGTTGAAGAGCACCGCTATAAACTATTCTTTATAGTGACTTCATTTAAAGAAATGCATGTTACATTTGCTCCATTTTTGATACCATGCTACACAATGAAATGTGTGTTTTTATTGATTCAATCAGTCAAAGCCTGTTGCCTTTCTTGGTAGAACTTATTCTGTGGTCACAATTGAAGGACCTGAATAACGAAGATAATCTGATACTTTTGTCACACAGTCAAAGCCAAATGCAAGATAAATGTGATAGGGTGAAGGACAATCCTTCTTCTTCTTCATCGTACGCAGTCAGACAGTAACCATTATTTTTTCGAAAAAAGCAGCCGTCGTCCTGAGGCTGTTGACACTGCCATAGAGCTTGTCTAGTGTTGCCACTGGTGATGGCCACATCTGCTCTCTCTGATCCTCTTATGTCGGGCAGTTTTGTAGCAAATGCTCAGCGGTCATTTTGCCGGTACCACAAGGGCATTCGTCGGTGCCACCTATCTTCAATTTGTTGAATAGGTGGTACCTGAGTCTATTGTGGCCAGTGCGAAGTCTGAAGACAACGACCTGCTCCTTTCTGTTCAACTGGTAATAGGCATCGTTTTTGGTGTAGCCAGTATGTTCGGTTTCCCATTTGGTCATGTATCTAGCTCTAATAAGCCGTTTTGACTCTTCGTATGTCATACTAGTATCAGGTTGTGGTAGTTTTGCACCTTCTTTTGCCAGTCTGTCTGCCTCCTCGTTGCCTTGGATGTTGCAGTCAGATGGAACCCACTGCACCACTACTCGTATGTCCTGCTGGCATAGTTGACAGAGTACTGCTCTTAATTCATTAAGTTCAGTATTTTTCTGGCTTTTCAGTGCTGTGACTACGGCCAGTGCATCTGTAAGCAGGACTATGTGGCTTTCATTCCTTTTACCTGTAACCATTTCTTCCACTGCCGCCGTCAGTGCCTCTGCCTCCGCTCTGAAATTGCTTGTGTATTTTCCAGTAGCGAGTGAGTGTTATTTTTCTGTCAATTGGGACTTGAATATCAATGAATATCAACATGAAAAGCAAATGTGTTGAACTCAACATTATTAACAATGGACCAATTGTGCTTAGTGAGAACCATTGGAAGAAGTGGATACCTTTGTCTATTTGGGAAGCACAATTGATACAACAGGAAGCACAGATGCAAAGACCAGAATCAGAAAGGCAAGAATGACATTACTGACACTAAACAACATATTGAGATCAGGGAATTCAAGATTCACACCAATGTTAGAATATTCAACGCTAGTGTCAAGTCTGTGCTATTGTATGGAGTCAAAACATGGAGAACAACCAAGGTTATACAATAATGACTCCAGTCCTTGATTAAAACTTTGACAGATGCCTACGAAGGATAGCGAGTATAAAGTGGCATAATGACATAGTGAGGAATGAAGTCCTATGGGAAAGGAGCCAGCAGCAGCCACTGGAACAACAAAGTAATGAAGAAAATGGGGCTGGATAGGACATTTGCTAGGGAAGACACTGTCCAACATATCCAGACAGGTTTTCATATAATCCTAAAGAGAAGAGAAAGATAGGTAGACCCCAAAATACATAGAAAAAAAAGAATGTGAAGGAACTAAGATTATATGATTACACATGGAAAGAGACAAAAATAGCAGCCAAGGACAATGTATGCTAGTAAGATGTCAATGGTCTATGTACTTTTTCCCTATATTTTGTTGATTAATTATTAGTAAAGTGGAAGCTAAACAAAAATATATATATCGCTCAAAAGAGCCATCTAGGGCCAAGATAAACACCATAGCCGTAACGGATGAAGAAAAGAAAGACGTGTCCCACCAACAGCCCTGAGCTGACATAAAAGAAAATAACGTTAGTGGCAGTGTTGATGACACATGAAACATATTGAAAGACAAAATTTACAATATCGCAATTTCTGCATTTGGAGGGAGGAATATATCTAGAAAAGATTGGTTCAACACAAATTATGAAAAAAATGTTGCCACTTATTGAATGGAAAAGGGAGGCTCTCATCCAGCTCAAGATAGAACCCGTCACAATGCACAAAATACAGTCTTTTCAAAGCCAAACTTTAAGTCCAAAGAGAATCCAGAAGAGGTGCAAACAAGTACTGGTCCAATCTCTGCTCCTCAATATAAGAAGCTGCAGATTCGAGCAAAACCAGAGTGATGTACGAACACTTAAAAACTGCCTTGGGTCCAAAATAGACCCATTAAAGTCAAAGTGTGGTGAACTTATCTTAGACAGAAATAAGCAGCTAGACAGATGGGTGGAACACTACTCGAGCCTTTACTCTGAAGAAAGTCTAAATCACCCAGAGTTAGCCGATAGTGCCAAAATACCCAGTAATGCATAAAAACTCAACGTCATACCTACAGAAAACGATCTGTCCTTAGCAATTGATAGCTTGACAAATGGAAAAGCTCAGGAAAATGACAATATACCTTCAGAGGTTATCGAGGAAAACCGAGAGGTTCTTTTCCCAATCCTTTACAGGCTGTTAACTAAATGCTGGAGGGAAGGAGACATGCGAAATGCAAGGTTAGTCACACACTACAAAAACAAAGGAGATGAAGGCGACTGTGACAACTACAGAGGAATATCCCTGCTGAGCATAACAGGAAAAGCATTCGCTCATGTCATTCTAAGGAGACTTCAGAAGCTTGCTGATAGCGTACTGCCCTAGTCTCAATGTGGGTTCAGAGTGGGGGGTTCCACTACAAACATGATCTTTACACTGAAACAGCTGTAAGAAAAATGCAGAGAACAAAATAAGCCCCTGTTCATTGCATTTGTCGATCTTGCAAAGGCTTTCGGCAGCGTGAGTAGACCAGCCCTATATAAGGTTCTAGAAATTATTGGCTGTCCACAAACATGGCTCAAACTAGTTGTCTCCTTCCATTAAGACATGGAAGCCACCATTCAGTTTGATGAAAATACATCCGACAGTTTTGAAGTCAGAAGCGGGGTGAAACAGGGCTGCGTTCTTGCTCCCACCGTATTCGGAATTTTCTTCGCAGCTTTGCTGCACTGTGCTTTCATACGGAGATTGATGATGTCTTTGTCCGCAGTAGGTTTGATGTTCAGTTTGGCAAGGCTCAGGGCTAAGTCCAAAACAACGGATAATCTCATCGGCTATTGTTTCCTGATGATGCAGCCCTAGTGGCGCACAACGACACTCTTCAATCATTAATCAATTGTCTGTTTGATGTCTACAACATATTTTCACTTACTGTAAACTTGAAAAAAAATGGTTGTCCTAAAACAAGTTGGAACCGCACCAGTATAAATAATTATGCTAGATGAAGATCCGCTCTATGAAGTTCAAGTGTTTAAATATTTGGGCTCCACAGTAACAGCAACACTATCACTCGATGAAGAGATCAATATACACATATGGCAAGTAGCAACAACTTTCGGCAGTCTGAAAGAAAGGGGATGGAATAACAGAAAGCTGACGCTAAATACAAAGATCATGATATATATCGTGCTTGATACACTGTTATATGGAGCGGAAACATGGACAAGACACGAGAAGAGGTTAAACAGTTTTCATATGGATGTCTTCGCAGTATAATGAACATAAAGTGGCAGGACAAGGTGACCAACTCGGAAATACTGAAAACCGCCAAGATATCTTCTCGATTCTGAGCAACAAGAGACTGAGATGGTTGGGTCACGTGAAATGAATGTCAAATACCCGTATTCCTAAGCAGTTACTGCTGGGTGAACTCATATCGGGTACCAGATCACAAGGAAAGCCTAAATTAAGATATAAGGACATTTGCAAAAGATCCATGAAAGATTTTGCGATCAATCCAAATATCTTTGGCGAGATTGCAGAGGATAGAGCTACATGGAGAACGACCTTGAGAACAGGCATAAGAGTTAGTTCTGATGACAAAGATGGCAGACAAACGACGTAAAAGAAAGGAGCCTACACCACACCAATCAAACTTTTTCTGTTTACACTGCTGTCGTACCTGTCAATCGAGAATCTGCAAAATCAGCTATGAAAGGCTATGTCCCTCTAGGACAGATGCAGCCACCGCCATCTGTTCAACAGACCTGCTTACTGACTGTCTGCCAAGACGCAAAAGGCCATAATAATACTATATATATGTGTGTGTGTGTATTTGTTTATATATATGTGTGTATGTATGTATTTATATCTGAACAAATAGTTCTCTAACAGAGATAAAAAGACAAATGATGATCAGTTATTTTTGCTGTTATTACCAAAAACACAGAAAAGTTGGGTTCATTCAGCAGCATGAATAATTTTGATTAGTTGAACACAAATTATTAAAAAACTGATATCCAAGAAAATCCATTTATATAATTCATTAAAAGCTAATTTAATCAGAATCACATAAATTACTCGATGACATATGCTTTGATTTGTTAATTTGTTTTAGAAAGATGAATAATGTAGTATATTCATACAGAGTAAAGTCAAGCCAGCATTTGTATTTTAAAATAATACATAAACAGTAAATATGTTCTCCCATGATCCCTTCCCTAAATGGCAGATGAAGCAGTCAGTGGTCTTGGCGGCCTACTATTTCACTTGCTCTGTGGTCATTCTTTGTACCATGCTACAGCTCTGGTTCATTATTTTGATTTCACGTTCTATAGGCCAGCCTTTCTTTCGTCTTCATTCTCGAGTCCATGGCATTTTGGGTGTCTATATCCTGATCTCTTGTGATAAGTAATATACCAATAAATTGCAAGCTGTTTGCTGCTATAAAATTCATTTTTACAGTTTCACTTTCAAACACCCCATGAAAGATGTAAACAAGGGATTCATTAGTGTAATATGAAAAGGAGCAGTGTTTTATGCACATACATGAACTAAGACCAGCCATTCTTGATAGAGAGGAAGTTCAAGGGCAGAAGAAACAGCATGGAAGAAAAAGCAAGAGCTTGGCAGAAAAGTAGATTGTTGAACAGAAAATAACTTACAGGATTGAATAACAAAATAATGAGAATCTTTGTTGCAACCCTATAGAGTAGGCATTGCGATGTGCACAAACTACCAGTTTATTTACAATTATCCATCAATGCTGTTTAAGATGGCTGGGACATTATGGGGGATGGGCAAATTCCAAAAGACATCCTTTATGGAGAGCTGGAAACTGAAATAAAAGTAGACTTTTCCTCTGCTATAAGGACATATGGAAGTGTTACCTGAAATCAATAGGCCTGAACACCTCAAACTGGGAGGAACTTGCCAAAAAGTAGACCTGGCAGAGACACACTTGTGTGATGACCTGTCTGGAGACACACTGTGTGACGACCTGGAGACAGGCCCAGCGTGATGACTTGCAGGTCAGAGAAACAAAATCTGAAGCAAACTGCAGACACAAAACGTATGTGACAAAAACAGATGCAACTCAAGACATGGGCCTCCTTCGGACACTAAAAGTCAATTCCTCTCGAGACTGACTGAGTAGGTACTTTAAGTGTAAATGGTGGTCTCTATTATGGTACAGCTTTGCTGTACTAGAAAAGTTATTCCATCATACTTATATTTCTCAAAAATATTGTTTAGAATTTACATTCAATCCATGTATTGGTAACAGCAAACATAGGACACCGTTCTAGATTTCAATAACCTTGGTATAAATTGTAGGCAAAAAGGATTTAATGTTTTAGTGTCATGCATGTGGGATCAACATGCTTGGCCGGGCAAAAGTGGCTGCTGTCAACGACCAATAGCTAACTGCTAGATTCTGTGCCAGCAAACAAGACCTGTCAAGTCCCTTCTACACCTCCACGCGATGATCCTGGATAACATTCTGCAACAAAGTAGACTTGCTAATGAGAAGGGATCGAAGAAGGAATGTTAACCCAGTACTCAACAATGTATTCTGGAGTCGGACAAAAAGGTGGAAGTATCGCAGTCAAGCTATAAACTATGTCACAGTGCATTCTGTTCTTCAGACAAGATCCTACTACTTGCAAATCCTTTTTCAGGGCTTGGTAGTTGGAGATTAAGAGTGAACAAAGAAGTGACGTGCATATTCAATGCAAAAAAAAAAAAGGTAAATCAGACAATACTGTCTGGAATTTAATGTTATGGAATTCAATGAATAATGTTCAGTTTCTTGTGAGGTAGGGTGACCAGTCCCTTTCAATTGCCTTCCTAAGTTGAGTACCCATATACAGCTGCGTTGACTGGAGCATGTCACTCCAGAAAGCAAACCCTTGCATGAGAGACAAGCGCACTAACTGTTCAGATACTCACACATACAATATTATTCATGTGCAATCAAAGTTTAACCTTGAAATATTTATTTCACAGAACCCACACAGATTTACCGCTACTTGAGGACTAGGAGTATAGTTTTGGTTAGTCTCAATGTGTTTGGGCTTGTTTGTATATTTAATGTATCTTTCCAGCTCAACCTTTCTCTCTTATGTCTTTGTCTCTAAGCCTGCGCATCTATAATAATAATTATTATTTTCAAGTCGCTTCGTTTGTTGAAGCATAGGTCCCGTGCTGCATTTGGTTTACCATAACAATAAATTAATAGAAGAAAATGGGGCTGGATAGGACAAACGATGAGAAAGGCACTGTCCAACATAGCCAGGTAGGCTCTCAGATGGAATCTGCAGGAAAGAGAAATAGAGGTTGACCTAAAAATACACAGATGAGAATGTGAGAAGGAACTATGATTATATCCGGTGAGAGGCAGAAAGAGTAGCCCAGAACTGTGAATGCTGACAAAGTGTGGTCAATGGGCTATGTACCAAGAGGGGTGATAGGCTTTGTTTGATTAGGATTAGCTTTAAGGAAAGCCTGATTCCGGTCTT
Organism: Ariolimax columbianus; assembly: GCA_036924085.1. Lineage (NCBI taxonomy): Eukaryota > Metazoa > Mollusca > Gastropoda > Stylommatophora > Arionidae > Ariolimax > Ariolimax columbianus. Next base: position 25,716,771 of record JAVGWX010000006.1, read on the forward strand.
TAGCAGTGAGGTTTCATAGCAGTGATTTCTACATGATCAGGTTGTCAGCCCCTTATGTGCATCCCTCTTTAAGGAAGGAAACAATGGGCCTATTTGCCTGAGGAACCACTCAGATGAACCTGCACATTTAGCAGAAAAGTAGTAAAATATAGTTTGTAGTTACTCTAAGATCCCCATTATTTGATTGTGACATAAGGTTCCTAAAAGGGTGTCTAAAACCTACTTTCACAACATCTGTGTAGCAACATCTGAGACACAAAGCATTGCATCAGAAATTGAAAAAGAGAAACAGGTAAATCAGACAAGGCCCCTGGATTCCAGGTGCAGAGTGAATGACTGAAATCTAGATGAAGTTTCTAGACTAGTCCAGAAAAAAACCACATTGAAAAATGGAAGGATCTCTGCATTGAAAAATAGAATGAACTGACAAAACGGCTTATTAGAGCTAGATACATGACCAAATGGGAAACCGAACATACTGGCTACACCAAAAACGATGCCTATTACCAGTTGAACAGAAGAGAGCAGGTCGTGGTCTTCAGACTTCGCACTGGCCATAATAGACTTAGGTACCACCTATTCAACAAATTGAAGATAGGTGGCACTGACGAATGCCCGTGTGGTACCGGGAAAATGACCGCTGAACATTTGCTGCAAAACTGCCCGACATACGAGGATCAGAGAGAGCAGATGTGGCCATCACCAGTGGCAACACTAGACAAGCTCTATGGCAGTGTCGACAGCCTCAGGATGACGGCTGCTTTTTTCAAAAAAATAAAGGTTGTTGTCTGACTGCGTACGATGAAGAAGAAGAAGAATGAACTGACACACTCCCTGGCTCGAGCAGAAAAAAAATTGCCTTGCACATGGTAGTCACTAAATAGATCAGTGAACTGGTGTATCACAATGCAGAAAGAACATAAAGAAATATGGGCATACAGTCGCATAAGACATGCGACTGGAGCAACACAACATCTAGACTACCGGATGATCTTCCCATGCCTTCTGGAAACACTGCAATATGGATGAAATGTTGAAGGGGAAACAATATGGCAATCAACATGGCTGATCATTGGAAACATGATGTCTGACAAAGGGCAGCAAAGAATAGTTGCACTGTAACCTTCCAGGAGTGTCGTAAGTGACAGGGTTGTGCAGGGTCTATAAACTACAAGAAAAAGAAAAGACCTCTACATCCCATGGTTGATGAGCAGAAGCGATTTAGAAGTCAGTAACACAAATGTAGTTATGCACAGAAAAGATAGATAGTTATCCCCTGTCATATTAGTCAGAAATATTTGCTTTTTAAGTTTCTGTGAAGGACAATATGTGCAGAAGTAAAAACAATTATAAAAAACAACCTAAGAGAACACGGGCACAGAAAACACAAAGTGTTCGATGTAACAGATGCATACTACTTATTGCAAAGGAATAATCAAGAGACAGTATTCAAAACTATGAACTGGCAATTCAGAGTTCAAGAAATTAAAAATAGAACACACACATATACTGCCCCTCAACAAATTAGAAATAGAATACACACATATACAGCGCCTCCTGTCGGTTGGTGGATAGTTGAATGGCCTCTATTTTTGTAGGTTAGCAGTCAATTAAGAAACAACGGTGAATCAGGAAAGGTCACCTACTTGAATGCAAAAGGAGGTAGTCCCTCAACAATGCAAAGATACTACTAGCAAATCACCTGTTTGCCTACACACTTGATTATAAGTAAATGCAGAAAGAAAACCAGACAGACTTTAGACAATGAGCTGGTATAAATTATAGACTATTTTTTGAAAAAAATGGGACATTAGAAATCTAAATGGAAAAAAGGACAAGCTCTTGAGGAGAAAAAAAAGAGGATTGCCAATTGGAAATTCCTGCTCTCAGAGAAAGTTAAGAAAAATTTGGGGGGGAGGGGGGGGGGGGGAGAATGTTGATGGTGTCGTTCTTCTCTACAGCAGTGGAGTTCCACTATCGACAGAGCCAATGAAAGAGACATCATCAAGGAATAGACATTTTTCGAAGAGTTCTTGAGTGCTTGAAAAAGCAGTTTTTCAATGTCACTGGGAATTTATCATTCTAGATGGGACCTCGGAAAAATAGGGTGAACATGTTCTGACTCACAATGGAAGGCGACTTCCTGAGATTCTGAGCAAATGCTGGTCATTACAAATACATTTCTCTCACAAGTGCACACATATACACATTGGGAACAGACAAGAAATAAGAAATCCATAATTGATTATGCCATTGTGAGGAAAGATTCATGTATGTGAGATTCCAGTCTCTGCAGAGGACCAAAATTCGCCATAGAAAACATGATGGAGGGGCTGAAGACAACATTGGAGAAAGTAAAGTTCATCAAAGCAGCTGAGTACGATGACATAACACTAGAAATGGTCAAATGCAGGTGAACTGTCATCACTGAAAGTTTTCTGTGCAGACTGATGCTACAAGCTATATCAAAGGATTCGGAAGATAGCCACCATTGTACCAATATTCAAAAAAGGTGAAAACCATAGACATGTCCCTCGTTATTGTTCTCGGCAAAGCCTGCTTTAGTATACTGGAGTAGAGACTAAGACATCTCACTGAGTCACAGACAACCGAGGTCCAATGCAGTTTCAGAGCAAACACCAAATTAGTCAAAACCTGATCTTCACACTCAGGTAACTGATTGAAAAAGTGTATCATGATGAAATACACCTGTTTCTTGGACCTGAAAAAAGCATTGGATAAAGTTACCTGGAGCAGTTTTCAAATCTGAAAAGAGGAGCTGGAGAAGACAGGTATGACCATTAGCAGTTCAAAAACAAAACCATGTGTATCTTGAGAGATTGTTTGTTGAGCAGCCCCGAACAGGTTTAGCAGTTCAAATGCCTTGGAGCTGTAATAAACCAACCAAAAGGTAGATATCAAAGAAAAGTTGGCTACTTGAAGACCAGCAATTGGAAGCTGGGCTCTACGCCCCATAGTAGAAGAAAAGTGACAAGTTAGTAAGATAGAAGGCTCTACACCCCACAGTAGAAGAGGAGCGGCTTAAGTTAGTAAGATGCACAGCCATGTGGCCCATGTAAGGAAATCGGATAATCAGAATATGTTGTCCAAATCTGTTGTCTCCATTAAATGAACAAAGACTAAGCATGACCCTCTCCAACTCAGTTGAAGGATACACCTCTTTGCTGATAGGAGAAGCCTGAGACAGACCACCAAGTTTGTAAGGGAAATGGATGTGACATTTTTGTCCCAAAAAACTATAGTCGATCTACTTCATACTTTCATTTTGTTAGTTCCTATGCTTTCACAAAAAAATCATTATTTTACCTATGGATCTTGCAAATTTTTAAAATATAGTTATGTTGATGCAATTTATATTTGTTTTTCTTCTAACAGCCAGTCTTCCTACCAAGAACATTATCATATATGAAGCAGCGACGATCAGTATCAAATGCTAAAAGGTGATACACCTGTTACGGTACTTGTGTAATATTTTATGTGTCTTATGTATTTTTATCATCTCGATATGAGTGTCTAAGTATAACAGGTTTTCCTAGAAAGACAGGTTAAACAAAAGTGACCAGACAGGGGAAAATCATTTTCTTTAGTGACAGAAATATGTGCGAACCCAATACATGAGGGGGGGGGGGGGGGGGGGGGGGGGAAGAAAGTCCAGAACCAGATGCATCTATATTGTCTTGAAAGGACCTAATGGGGATCAAGATGCTGAGCAGTGCATGAGCTGCAGTGGTCAGCGACCCATAGCTGACTGCTAGCGTCAGGGCCAGCGAACCAGAGCTGCCAAGACCCTTCTACACCTCCACGCGTGATCATGGATAACAGGCTGCAACAGGGCAGACTGGCTAAGAAGTAGGGATCGAAGAGGAAATGCTAACCCAGTACTAAAAAAATGCTTGCTGAAGTCGGATGTGTTGGACCGAAAGGTGCAAATATCGCAGTCAAGCTGTAAACTATGACACAACACATTCCGTTCTCTGGACTACATTCTGCTACTTAAGCCCTTTCAGGGTTTGGTAGTGGGAGATTGAGAACGAACGAAGAAGAAAGGACCCAATAGTCTGAAATGATCTTTGACAGCTTTTGTAAAATTGGAATACAGAATATAACAACAATTAAAGAATGGCAAAACATGGGGAGAAAATAAACGTCAGATCAGATACTTCTGAATCCTTCTGGTTCCTCTTGGAACTTAGGACTTGCAGTGCATGCTCTTCACAATTTTATGAAGTTCAACCTATGAGACTCCAGCTATATTTATTTCCTCTGTTCACAGATAAGGTAGATCAGATTTTGTAATGAGAAAAAAACCTCAGCCATTGCTTGAAAGTATAATTTTAAAGTGAAAATGACTGACAGATAAACAGCACAAGGCAGCCTATATGTAGACACCAAGTGCAGTGCATAAGACTGATATCTTGAGGAAGTTTCTTACAGTCAACACATCCTCCACAGGCTAGTACTGGAAAACACTGCATCGAAGCTGCCAAAGATGGATGTGTCGGGCCTAAAGGTGCAAATATCGCAATCAAGCTGCAAACTAGCGACCGCATTCCGTTCTCCGGAGTACATCCTGCTATTTACAAAGCCCTGTTCAGGGCTTTGTAGTGGGAGATTGAGAATGGACGCATAAGAAGAAGAAGAAGACTGCATCGAAAGATGGAATGAACTGATGCAAGTCCCCTGGATCGAGGTGCGGAGGGAACCTGTGCCTGGACACCGCTTGCTTTATGTAACATTGAAGTCGCAACACTTGCTTCGAACGGGTGTATCACAACGCATGACGAACTTAACCTTTACCGCACCACTGTCGCTGTACATTGCCGGTTCCAGAGTGATCGGTTTATTATGTATAAACTTCCGGGTTAATGCCATAGAAGAGAGGACATGAGCTGCACATGAATGTGAATATGTTGAGTGTATTATGTCTGAGGTGGATAATCTTGTGTGCCAATTGGATGATACAATCTGTAAGAATCATTGAAACCAGATTTCCTTCTTGTCATTAGTTGCATTGTGGATTCTGTGAGTGCAATTCAAAATGCCTTGTGGGGCACGACTCACAAGCCGAAGGTGCTGGGTTTGCTCCCCAATCACAGCAGCGGCCGTTACCACGGTGAAGCAAATCCTTATAAAATGCAGGAGGAAACAGACCCTTACATAAAAACATGCCAAAGTTAAATACACTGGGCTGAGAGGCGCAAAATAAAAACATAGTGCAACGCACACCACCTTGGGGAATAGAGAAATAAGGCGAATGATTAAAAAAAAAAGGTACATGAGAGTGTGGGGTTGGTGTGACTTGTTTTTGCCAAATTTTTTAAATGATAAATTACTTTGCTATCATTAAGGTGACCCATTACACTGATATTAAAAACCTATATTTGGCCCAACACATGTGCTGCTTGTTGAATCGAAAAGGCCGATTGATGCATTTTGCAGTTACAATGGCGTGGAGGGACCTGACAAACCATCTTAATGATTGTTATTTTCACATAACCCCTCCAATTGGACAAGGTTTTTCTAAGAAGAAAAAGGGACTTTTGATGTGTCCGATTATTCCTTCTGCCAGATGCTCAGTACATCACAAAAAATGCCATAATGTTCTAGACCCACCAGATTCTAATACTCTAGATGATGATGACAAAAGTAAGGCCAGTGAACATCCGTCACCTGTGAAAGCATCTGCCTCAATTGATCCTAATTTCATGCGTATTGAAGTCTACACTAGTATAGTGGATTTAATGGCAGATGTCCTCATTCCTTGCATTAATATAGTGGATTTAATGGCAGATGTCATCGTTGCTTGCATTAATATAGTGGATTTAATGGTAGATGTCATCGTTGCTTGCATTAATATAGTGGATTTAATGGCAGATGTCATCGTTGCTTGCATTAATATAGTGGATTTATTGGCAGATGTCATCGTTGCTTGCATTAATATAGTGGATTTATTGGCAGATGTCATCGTTGTTTGCATTAATATAGTGGATTTATTGGCAGATGTCATCGTTGCTTGCATTAATATAGTGGATTTAATGGTAGATGTCCTCATTGCTTGCATTAATATAGTGGATTTAATGGCAGATGTCATCGTTGCTTGCATTAATATAGTGGATTTATTGGCAGATGTCATCGTTGCTTGCATTAATATAGTGGATTTAATGGCAGATGTCATCGTTGCTTGCATTAATATAGTGGATTTAATGGCAGATGTCATCGTTGCTTGCATTAATATAGTGGATTTATTGGCAGATGTCATCGTTGTTTGCATTAATATAGTGGATTTATTGGCAGATGTCATCGTTGCTTGCATTAATATAGTGGGTCTAATGGCAGCATCACAAACATGATGGTTAGATACTGTTCATTGATTCGTCAAGCAACATCATAATTATTGCTTTGCATTGGCCTCACGAATAAAGAGAAAGCAGCATAGTGCTCATCCCTTGGATTTTCCCCATTTTTAAGGGGTCCATTAAAGGCTACTGGTGGTCACCCTCCTCTGTTCATTGAAGTCATCTTGCGATGCATAGGAAGGCGCAACATCATGGTGTAGTTCCCACTCATCATTCTCATGCAATGCTCATCTTTTGCGGCAATAAATCAACTGAACTGTCAATGCTGACACTTTTTGATCACACCTCGTATATGCAAATGTATAAAAGTTATTTAAAATACTACCTCTCAATATTCGTATTTGGCTGCTCGAAGAAGATAAAAGTAACTCGATAGACACAAAATGTCAAAATTTATTGTCTGGTACTATAAAAGCTTAATGGGCAAGACAGAAATGAGAGATAAATTTGACAGTGGATAATGCTTCCTGGAGTTGCGTGTGTTGAAATGTTTCCACAATCTCAATACAGACTTGCACAAAATTATTGAGGGACATGTCAACGATTTCTTTGTTTTATCAACATACTTTGATGTCTATTTGCAGGAGATTATTTAAAGTTGATTCAATTCTCGACACTTTGGAGAACAGGTTGACCAAGGATGCAGTCAAAGGAAGGTAAGTGTAATGTAGAGGGTTTCATGATAGTACCAGCTATTTCTATCTTGTTTCTTTATCTCGGTAAGTATCATTTTGTTTTTCTCATGCTGTGCTGCCAGACTTAAATGATTGTCACTCAATAACTACATGTCTCTAGTGCTGTTTTAAATTTAAATTGTGTTTGTTCTTGCCTTATAACTGCTCCATTTGAAAATAACTGATAAAGTTATTATGTGCTCTTGCAGCGATTTATGTGGCACTTGCATTTGATTTTGTTGCCAGTCTTGCAAACAACTGTACTTAGTCAACTTTTGCAATATACATATTATAATATAATAAGGGGCGCAGGGATCAATTGTATTAAGAGACACCAGAATTCAGATGGAATTCATGGATTCATAAATAATTATTTACACTTTCTGCTTACAGAAAGTTGCCAAAAGTGTTATATACCTTTTTTATGTCCTCAGATTGAAACAAGAAACTTTGCAGCTGGCATTTTCAGGGTTTCATATTGCAGAATGTAAGTAACTGCCAAAGTGTTACCTGTGTCTGAATGGGGAGTAAAGAATAGTAACATTGTAACCTACCAGTCATGTCGAAAGAGCTGACTAATGGTGGTTGGGAATGAGGCTGGTGGCTACTCAATCCTGTAGAAAGTCACAAAACTTCAACAGATATAAACATGTTTGTTTGATGACTTTACATACATGTATTTGTTGAAGAATTATACTCCACAGCGAGCTGAAAATGTATTGAGTAACAGAAGCACGGTGATTTGTGCTAATGACTGTACTTGTTTTTGTGTTATGTAGTGTCAGTCTAAGAACCAACTATGCCTCCAAACCTATCTACCAAAGACACTATAACACCAGACAACTTGGTTTCAAAGCAAGAGAAAAAGGTGGATTAATGGTGTAAAAAGAAACACTACCGAAGCCTAAAATGATAAGGACCACACAAATGACATACAATAGATTATTGTATACGCCCACACACTGACGAATGCACCTGTGGTACAGGGAATATGACAGCTGAACATCTGCTGCAAAATTGCCCAACATACGAGGACCAGAGAAAGCACATGTGGCCAACACTAGACAAGCTCTATGGCAGTGTCGACAGCCTCAGGATGACAGCTGCTTTCTTCGAACAAATTCAAGTTGACGTCTGACAGCGCACGAAGAAGAAGAAGTATATACCCACAGCATAAATAGACAAATGACACCATCACATTTTGAATGCTTCCATGCCTTTTTAAGTTCCATAAAGCTATGCTGGCAGAAATTTTGGGTTTCTGGCAGTTTCAGAAAGGGCTAATGACAAGAAGCTAAGATACAGGTTATGGAAACTACAAGCAGATCTAAAACCAAAGACACAAATCAGAAAGAATCATCACAAGCAGGTGTACTCGCCCATATGAAAACCATTAGCTCATAGACCACACAGAAAATATGAGATTCTTCCCATTTAAAATGAGTGATTTTTATATTTGATGTATCCCAATAAAGTTCATTTCTGTACACCTGTGTGTTACAATGCTCTGACATGGGAGCAAAGAACTGTAGCCTGCTAGGCATGTTGTAAAAGATAACTCCATCTTGTATAAATGATAATATAGGAGCAAGGAAATCAAACCTCTGTTAGCCTGTGGTAGAAAGAAAGCTACTAAATCAAGACATGTCATCTTGTTCAAATGTTCTTTCCTTAAAGCCTATTTGGAAAGGTAGTGGAAAAATAATGGAAACGCACTGGCCATAGTGTTCAACATCTGCCTTCAAACAAGACAAATTCCATACCAGTTAAACTGCACCAAAACAATTCTGATGCACAAAAAAAAAGGTGACAGAGAAATTCTGACAAACTATCTCCCAATCTGTTTGCTATCAACTATTTAAAAACTACAAAAGACCAACAACACCACGGGTTTCAACAGCAGGATAAAAGCTAACGGTCAGGAACTCGAAGTGGTTGACCATTTGTAAATATCGTGGGTCGATTGTCAGCGATGAAGGATCAAAATGTGAGGTGTTGGCCAGAATAGCACAGACAATAGCAGCGCTTGCACGGCTTAACAAAATCTGGCAAGATAAACGGTTAGCACTATGCACGAAAATCAGATTAATGCGTACACTGGTCCTGTCAATATTCCTCTATGCGTGTGAGACATGGACAGTTACAGCTGACCTTCAACGAAGGATACAGGCCTTGGAGATGAGATGTTTCCGAAAACTTTTTAAACGTCACATACAAAGATCGAGTTACAAATAAGGAAATACGAGATAGAATTACAACAGCAAGAGGGCCTTTCGCAGACCTCTTGGCAACTGTCAAAAGAAGGAAACTCACTTGGTACGTTCACATATCGAGATCAAATGGTCTTGCAAACACAATCCTCCTCGGGAAGGTGCATGGCAGACGACGAAGAGGCCGGCCCAAAAAGAGATGGGAGGACAACATAAAAGAAGGGACCAGTCTCCGACCAGAAGAGTCACAGGCAGCGGCATCTGACAGAGAGGGGTGGCGTGGCGTGAGGATGTCTTCATGTGTGCCCGAACGACCTCACCGGTTACGGGATGACCTGACCTGACAAAAGTCTTTGCCTGCAGATTAGAAAGACCACTCGGTGAGAACTAACTGTAAGAACAGGCAGATTTCAAGATGGGTTACTCAACCAATGACCACCTCCACATAATCAACAGTTTATGGAGAGGGAGCGCACGAAGTCTGTATGCCCTATGCATTGTGTTTGTAGACTACAAAAATGCCTCGAGGAACCAAGGTATCGACGAAAAATAACACCCAGCTCATAGAGAAGATAGCGAGGGCTGCTCAACTTAGATCACTCTTTTCCACAAACCACTTTCCATACTTTTACACAAAGGAGTTAACACTCCTTCAAAACTGTTCACAGCACCTTGAAGATGTTTTTAGGTATCTATACTGGCAGAATCGAGCTGTCAATGTAGATGGAGAGATGCTCTCACACCTACGTTTTGTGGATTACATTGTGATTTTCAGCCATCACATTACAGAAGCCAAAAAAAACCTAAACGAACTGAATGACAGGCAAATAGAAAGAAGACAGAACAATTTCTGCCCTGCGGAGAAACTGCGATTGGAAAATGAGCCCATCAAAAATGTCAATGCTTATATCTACTTAAGCCAGAAAATCAAACGACAACCACAACATTGATAAGGAGAACTCATGCAAGAGAACCGCGGGTTGGCTCTGCTTCAACCACCTTAAACCAACGCTCCAGCAGATGTCAAGGCATGGTTATCCCAGCAATGATAAATGAGTGTGAGGATTGGAGTCTACGTAAATCAGACACAGAGAAGCTTAGAATTACCTAAAGAGTAATGAAGCAAAGATTCCTAAATATCTTCCTAAGATACCATATTTGAAATACCATCTTTGAAATACCATCTTCCACGAACACAGTTTCGGAATGTCGTCTGCTCTTAATCAATGAGTCGCGCAGCCACCTGCCGCCAAAATTGAGAAATTATCTGCACCACGTCTTTGTGGTACTTCAAGGTGAAGGACAGGCGCAGATTCAAGCAGCTTTTGGCTACCTGGCATCAGGCAACCCTGCTTGATTGAATACCAAGATTCAAGTATACTCAATGTATAAGAAAAGCAAACATAATCTTTCCTACATGAGTACCACTCGGGTTGGCCTAGCATTAGTGGGATACAGTCATTAAAAAATTGTATGGGCATGTATGTAGCCAATGGTTCTAGACCATGTCAGAAATATGAAATTGTAGCTAAAGTGAAGGAAAAGAGAAGACTAATATGGGGTCAGGCATATTAGAAGGGGTCAGGTAAAATATCCTGGTCAAGACCCCCAACCTTGCTAGCAGGCAAGTGTCCCTTGAAACGAACTGTTCTCGTGAAAGTCTGGCTAACGAGGTGTGTATACCCATAGAAGTGAGCGACATGCAGATGAAGTTAAGCATAGCACAACCAACTGGAGGACCTTGGTCCACTTTCATCAGCATGCTTTGGATGTGAGCAAGGCTACTGTAACCCACCACTTAACACCTTTTTACAGGCGCATAAAAGGCTAATCTTATTCGCAGGCATTTAACAACCTAAAGTGAATCACTACCTTTTTTGTCACTTATATATGCTTGTAATGACCTGCAAATCGTCATATGGCCTAATGTACGGAAATAGCAAACTAAAATAAATACTGTAGGCATTATTCCAAGAAAAATGGTAAGCATGCTAATCACTTGATACTTAGAATGTCATAAATACTGCACACTACACTTCATTAACCTTTAATATAGACCTACTTGGAGTTCACTCTCTACAAATCCTAATATAAATACAATATAGCATTCTTGTATCTGCTATAAAATTATTTATATAATAGCACAAATCCTAATATAAATACAGTATAGCATTCTTGTATCTGCTATAAAATTATTTTTATTTAAATTATACAATAACAATAAAATACAATCTATAAACAGTTCAATATTCATTTAATAGCAGTGTAAGACAATAACACAAGAGATAGGAAGCAAATGTATTTGACAATAAAGTGATGACAATTTGAAATGATTCGAGTGACGGCGTCTTGCAAAATGCGCATGAGTAGGTGCAGCAATTTACGGAATGGGATCATGGAAAAATGTACAGATGAATGAGTTCATAATGTAAATGTGCAAAATGCAGGTATGCCTGCAAATGTTTCAATAACTTCTATACTCAATGTTGATAATGAATAACTATCCCAGTTCTCATACACAACCGTGTATTTTTTATATTTTTCCAGTTGCAACAGAAGCTGAATATGCTGATGTAGAAGTCTTTCTACTTAGAATCTGTCAAAAGAAAAGAAAGGTAACTAAAACATACCAAATATAGTTTCTCTTTCAGAGTAGAGTAATGAATTTGCAGTGAATCTATAATCCAGAATCTCCTTGTTCTGCGTTTGGCCATATCATTCATTTCTCCTTTTTAATATAACATGCATGGCAAGTTACTATGTTACTATTCTTTGTATCCCTTATGGGGCCCAGTGACATGAGCAAAACAACATATTCAACAAACTAAAGATAAGCCCTGCGAATAGAAAAGTCTCTGAATAATTTGTGCAAAATTGCCCACCAGAGGATGGACAAGAGAGTATATAGTCTTTCACCTTTCTCGTTGCTTGAGTAACATTTTTCCCCATTTTACGGCAGGTTTCTTTATACACTGTCTATCCACCTTTTCCTTGGTCTGTCTCTAGCCCTTCTTCCTAACATTCTCCAGTAGAAGGTTGCATGAACAGTATGGTCTGGTTGCATTCTCACAATGGGACCAAACCAATTTATTCTCTGTTGCTCTATGCACTGTAGGCAGGGAATTGTTCCAACCTTCTGAATACTCATATTTGTGATTCTTCTGGTGTTGTTATTGACCTTTCGTAGGCACCGCATTTCGCGGGTGGCTAACTTTTATTTCTTGGCCTTATTCAATGCTCATATCTGGCACTGGTAGCGTAATGGCTATGTCTGTCACTTCAACTTTAAATATAATTATTGTATCTACATAAACAAATTAAATAGATCTACCTCAGAAAAATCCGTTGCAGAAACATCTCCACCATTCTCAGTAATGGGTGAATCTTCAAATCCAAGCAAAAAACAGAAGAAATCCTTTCCAAAATCTAAAAGAAATTTTAAAATTGCCATTGTTTTTCGTCTCACGTACATGGTGCAAGTTGTAACTCTCTACAATGAAATGAGCAGGATGTTCAGCCGTTTCTGTGACGCTAACCTGGTAATTTATATATGATAAAGCGGCGATCCTAGAGCTGTTGCAGAATTTCGACGGGCACGGAACAAACGTGTCGCATTTTATCGGCTTGGGTACAGTAAAGGTTAATACAGTGAAGTCCCCAAAACTAAGTCCCATCAGCAGTCCGGTTATGGGGCTACTTTATCCCATCACAGCAACCTCTGAATTTAGTAAACCATGGGATGACGTTGGCTAGGGGTTAAGTGACACAGCTCACAACCCCAAAGGTGCTGGATTCGATCCCCATCACAGCACCGGCCATTACCCCAGGTAGTAAACACTCGAAAATGCAGGAGGAAGCAGACTCTTACATAAAATGCATGCTGAAGTCAGATGCACTGGGCCGGCAGGCGCAAAATAGAAACCGCAGTACAACGCACATAGCCTTGGAGTAATAGAGAAATAAGACGAATGCATAACAAATGAATAAATTTGGAAACCATCACATCAACCCTTTGAGTGTTAATGACCCTCTGTTTAACATCTGCCACTGTGATCTTGTCTGTTCATAGTTGCTACTTGTCTTTTCAGGAGTCTGCTGTACCAATTGTGCCTGTCAGCCTCGCCAAGTTAAAGATTCCTGTCAACCCTAAACCTTTAATCAGTTACCTAGACCAGGTGGTTGAGATCTCAAGTGATAAATTTTCCTACAAGAATGGACATGTGGTCAGATCTCATGTGCTCTTGTTTAAGGTCCAGTGTACAACACTCAGGGAGGCCAGCAGTGCAGGAGTTGCGGGTGATGGACACTCACCAGGTAAGCCTCATTGGTTCTATATGCGTGTATAGAACAGTCATTAAATCAGTCAACACTTTTCCAGCTTCCTGGGGAGCACAGACCTTCAACATTTACATGTCAAGTTCTGTGATGAGCCCTCAGCTCTGTTCTATTTCCTTTATGCTTGTTTCAAGCTTCCTTCTCAGTTTGTGTTTTAGTTTCCTCTACCTCTCTTGCCCTTGGTATTCCAGAACAGAAACTGCTTTACAATGCTATCAGTTTGTTTCCATAACATGTGTCCTGTTCAGTGTCTTCTCCTGACCTCCTGTTCCATTGTTGTGTCTAGTTATTTCCAACAGTTCCAAATTAGTTATATTGTCATACCATTTTAGGCCTATTGTGCACAATCACCCTTTTAAGAAAGTCTACCCTTTTGGTTGTTTTTATTCTCTGTTTCAGAGCCATACAATAGGAGACTTTAATTTGAATATTTTTAGGAGAATAGCCATATGTAATGCCTGTGTCCAGTTAGTCAGAACCATCATTGTGAGGCCGCACTGTGGTCCTCTAAACCATGTTTTCTAAAACAGTGTTCCGAAATGGAGTAACTGATGTGTTCCGTGACGAGATACTTTTTCGTACACATTCAGATGTCAAATATATCCAAGATAGGCAGGGGTTAGCCTTAGCCTATCGGTATCTCCATAGAGCTTGTCCAGGAATGGTATTAGTGAAGGCTACACGTACTTTCTTTATTCCTCGTATGTTGAACATCTTTATAGCATACTCTCCTAATTCTATTTATCAGTGCCGCAGGCACATTCATCAATATTTCCTATCCTCAGTTTGTTGAATAGATGTTATTTCATTCTATTGAGGTATGTGCAGAGTTAGAAGATTAGGGCCTGTGCGGAGTTCAAAGATTACTACCTAGATATAAGATTTAACACAGCAGTATCTGCCTGGCAGTAATAAAAGCTAAAGTAGATAGGAGTCGAAAACGCAGTGAATGAGATGATGGTCATCTGCTACTCACAGCTGTCTGCTTGCATCATGGTCAGCGAACCACAGTTGTCCAAGACCATTCTTCTTCTGCGTTCGTTCTCAATCTCCCACTACCAAGCTCTGAACAGGGCTTTGCATATAGCAGGATGTAGTCCGGAGAACGGAATGCGTTGTATTTCTAGTTTACAACTAGACTGATATTTGCACCTTTCGGTCTGACACATCCGTCTTCGGCAGGTACAATACCCTAATCCAAGTGGTGATCTTAGAAACGGCTGCATCTGTACAGCCTGGCTGATTGAAGAGGGACGGCAAACCACGGTTCCAAAAATGTGGTGTGCTGAAACCAGGTGTATCTGTTCAAAACGTGCAGTTATCGCAGCCTAGTAAACTATGACATTGTAACAAAATCTTGTTTCAAGAATGAAAATGAAGTAGTTAAGAGGCTGTTCTACGCTTTAGCTGTATGTGAGAGCACTGCAATATCTGTCTGACTAAAAACAGCTTACCAAGAAGTCAGATTGTGAGCTGGTTTCCAGGGAATCTAGTTTTCGTAAGCTTGACTTTTGGCCCAAATCCGTGACATAACAAAACAAATATGAAATTGTCTTTGTTTTGCCTTTAAAAAAATGTGTTATTCACAACCAATAAATCAGCTATATATCCATACAAA
The DNA here is from genome assembly GCA_036924085.1 of Ariolimax columbianus. Lineage (NCBI taxonomy): Eukaryota > Metazoa > Mollusca > Gastropoda > Stylommatophora > Arionidae > Ariolimax > Ariolimax columbianus. The sequence continues at coordinate 25,731,985 of JAVGWX010000006.1, forward strand.
ACTATGCCTTTTTATCAAAGATGATCCATGGTGAAAGATGTTCTTAAAGTTTCACCTAATTTGGTGAAATCATTTTCACACTATTCATATTTCATTGAACCATGTGAAGTTGAAAATTCAAATCTTAAATTACAACATCAATGAGTGTTTTGATCAGGAATTTTGTCTGCTACCACGTTATCTGTTTCTTATTTGATGTATATGCAGATATAATCTGGACGATAAGAGATGCCCATTTGTTCAGTATAGTTTCTCATATCACTCTTATGTTTGATATTTGAAATATTCATATTATTTAGGTGGTTGTGCATTACTAGCCCAAACGTGGGGCATAGAATACTGCTACTGTAGCCTACCGTGCATGTCATTATAGACGACTGGGCATGGGACCAGCAACCCCATCCGTTGAAGCTATAGGCCAAAATAAAAGGACAATTTGATTTTGATCTCTGCACGCCATGATAGAAGAGGAGGAGTCTGTCATTTTGAGCTGTAATCTGTACTTCTCATTAAAAATAAACGAATATTGTACGTCTATTAAGTGGACCAAATGTTATTCTCATTTAAGGTGAGCCTCCAATTAAAAGGCGAAGAAATGGGCGTATCTCATCTTTGGAGGAGGAGGTTCTGACTTTCAGTCGAGAACTGGTAGTCTATGACAAATCAAAGAACTGCCTGCTAATTGCTGGGGACTATGAGCTTGGTGTACAGACATCTGATGGCACAGAGAAGCTCAAACTGATCAAAGTCTGGGAGTCTTTTACTAGCAAGGTAAATGGTTTACAGTTTTGTGGGATAATTTCAATATTCACTTTCATTTTGATGCATACGAACTATATTGAAATCTAGACCATCCTTTGGTCAAACTATAGGTCAATGATAATTAAGAAATTAACCTTTAGCAATCCAATATATTTTTGAAAAAAATGTCAGTCTTTTGTGACCTAATTAATTTTCTTAATTAGTCGCTATGGTAGTCGTCTGACCACTGATAAAACACAATGTCAGCATACATTTACAGTGGGTGGTGAGGAACTAGATCAGGTTACACATTTTGAATATCTGGGCTCCAGAATTGACAAAAATGGTGACTGCTCGAAAGAAATCAGAAGAAGACTAGCTATGGCAATGCAGAGACTGAACAGCCTGAAGAAATTATGGCAGGGCACCAACAAAACGATAAAAGTAAAAGTCTTGAGAGCCTGTGTTTTTCCTGTGGCAGCTTATGGCTGTGAAGCATGGACGATTACCAAAACTTCTAGACAAAGAATCGAATCCTTCGAGGCAAAATGTTACAGAAAGATCCTCAGAATACCCTGGACAGAGAAAAGAACAAATGTAGACATTCGGCAAGAGTTGAGCATAGAGGAGAACTGGTTTATCAATTCCATTTTGGCTAGAAAATGCAAATACTTTGGTCACATCAAGAGACACAACGGTCTTGAGAGGACGGTGATGGAAGGTATGGTGCCAGGCAAAAGAGGAAGGGGTAGACCAAGAAGACGATGGCACCAAGATATCCAGGAGTGCCTGAGTATGACAGTGGCGGAAGCTGGAGTTTTGGCAAGGGAACGAGTTTCTTTCAGACAGACTGATGGGAGCGACGTTCTACAAAGGACATGCTACATGAGAAGGTAGTCGTCTTACAAAATTTGTAACTTTTATGTTTGTTTGTCAATAAATATGATTTTCTGGGGTGTAGAGATACACAATAGCATAACGAACATGTGGGTGTTTTTGTTGTGTGTTTGTTAGTTTTTGAGATTCAAAAAGATGAAGTTGAAAATTTATGAAAATCTCGGGAAAAATTTGGACTCGACCACTAGGCCTAGTCGCTTCGATGGAAAACCATGGAAACCACAACAACGTATCGATACTGTGTTTACAATATCGCCACAACTGTTAGTTTCCAATTCAAACGTAGTTCTTTCATTTAAACAAACAAAATAAATAGATCTACACAATAAAAATCTTTTCCAACAATCTACTTCCCCTTTCGCTAAAGTCGGCTTGCTCCAAACGGCGTATACAAAATTAAAACTGTTCAAAAGCCATTTGTAATCGAACATACGATACTTTAGCCGGCAAAATATCGTTAATATACGGAGGACGTATTCAGCAGTAAAAAATGGCTGTCGGGAGTGACTCCGTTAAAAAAAAAAACAACAATTCCGCACACGGTTTTTGTTGGCCAGGAAGGGTGGTTTTCTTCTAACATTGGCGTGCTGAAGGTTAAAAATGTAGCTTGCATGTGTATTGCAGGAACTGATAAGGGGATAAAGAATATGCAAAACTATCTTGCTAAGAGAGACAGGAGAGTTGTGTATGGGTCTAAATTGCTATGCCGCCATATGAAAAAACAAAACAAAAAAAAGACATCTACACCCCGTGGTAGAAAAGGAATGACTACGTCAAGTCTAGAACTTGAAATGCTGTTCAATCAAAAGAACAACGATCGGTAATGTACATTTTGACCAATAAGGTGTTTATCAAGGACATACCATGAAGGATTACCCATGGGAACTATGTGAGCTGGTATGAAACAGTGTAGACACAAAGGAAAGAGTCGAACATGGTGTAGGTTTTCTTACACGTCTAGAGAAAGTTTCTTAACACCATCAGCAAAAGACTAGTTAACAAACAGTTGAAATTAGAAAAATAACAGTGATCCAGGTCTATGCCCCATAGAACGAGGAAAGTGTGAGGTAATTCTTTGAATGTCTGTCAAATGCAATCAATAGGCAGTAAGGATGTTCTGATCATAATGAGAAATTTTAATGTAAGATTTGAGGTGAAAAGATCTTCACAGTAGCACCACATTCGAGTGAAATAGAAATGAAGAGCTTAGATATTTATGTACTGATCATGGTCTAATAACAAATATCATCTCCCAAAGTACAAAAAGTCACATAAACAACCTAGATACATCACAAATTGATTACTTATTAACAAGACAAAGACAAAAGAAGAATTACGACAGAGTTTATAGTGTAATCCCCAACATCTGTATATGTAGATACTGGTTGTTGACCAGTAGTAAACATCACAGAGGGAAAGTTAGATACGAGAAAAAGCAATAATCATCTCACAGAACGTTGGAGGACTGAAGTGGTTAGTGAGAATTTTTACAAAAAGATAGAAGGAAAGAAGAGTACTAACAATTGGCAGCAAGCTACACTAATACTAATCTGGAAGAAAAAAGTCAGTCAAAAAAGCGACTGCATACGGAGACATATCGCTAAGTCATCCAGGAAAAATGTATGCGAAACACCTGAACAAGAAAATGGACTGAAGATGCTGCAGTGAATGAACTGACATCAATCAGAGGGTCATAGCTGGCTGATTGCATCACATTCAGCTAGCCTAGCTAGTAGTTCTGTTATTGAAATTATGTTTGAACGGTATTCAAAAACTCTGCTGATTGCCTCTATTTCAGAATGTCAGACCTTTAGAGCTGTTCACAGACTACCCCACTCTCAAGTTCTCTCTGGTCTGGTTGGAGCAAGGCAGCTTATTTAAAGCAGAGAATGCAGATGTGATGTCACCGTCCCATGTTCCTTCCCCTCACTGTGATCTTATCAATGGAACCTCAGATTTCTCAGCAGCATTTGAGAAATGTAAGGCTTATCAGAGGGGTGTAATCAAAGGTTTGACTTTTGTTTTCCCCCCTTTTATCTATACTCTTCTTTCCTCATCAATCACTGTCAACTGTTACTAATAGATGCTTGAGGTTGCTTTGGTTATCTACAATATACAGTAAATCATCAGTGTATCCTGGAACTCAATATACAATAAATCATCAGTGGATCCTGGAACTCAATATACAATAAATCATCAGTGGATCCTGGAACTCAATATACAATAAATCATCAGTGGATCCTGGAACTCAATATACAATAAATCATCAGTGGATCCTGGAACTCAATATACAATAAATCATCAGTGGATCCTGGAACTCAATATACAATAAATCATCAGTGGATCCTGGAACTCAATATACAATAAATCAACAGTGGATAATGGACCCAGTATACCGTAAATCCTCAGCGGATCATGGAACCCAATAAACAGTAAATCATCCGTGAATCCTGGAACCCTGTATACATAAATCTTCAGTGGATCCTGAAACCCAGTGTACAGTGAAGCTTCAGTGTATCCTGGAACCCAATATGCAGTAAATTATCAGTGAATCTGGTAGCTCATACAGTAAATCCTCAGTGGATCATGGAACCCAATATACAGTAACGCATCAGTGGATCCTGGAAACCAATATGCAGTGAATCTTGGAGCTTTTATTGGAAAGAACATGACTACTGAGCTCTACAACATGTTGGTGTCCGAGGGGGGAGAGAAGATGTGAGCATGATGAGGGGGTCACCTCGTGTCATCAAAGTGTGACAGGAAGTAAAAATAACAACAAATGTACTATGTGAATCCTTCCTCTACCTGGCAGCAGGCACACACATGTTTAAATACCAGCATAGGGCTGAAGATACAGCAGTGAGTGAGTTGATAGCAGCCAACGACTTGTAGCTGGCTGCTTGCATTAGAATCAGTGACTCATTATTGGACGAAGACCGTGTTCTGTTATTTTGCATCCAAGTGGCAGCCCTGAAAATGGACTGCAACCTGGCTACGGTTGGCTGATTAGTTATTGAACCAGCAGCCTGTGGCCTCCTGCCATTTGGTGCATTGCCATATAGTAGTATATGCAAGTGTTTGTGAGCTGTTGTATAGTTCAATGTACAGTGTTCTATTGGCCTCGAAGGAAGAAGAAACGCTCTTTCCTAACCCGTATTCAACAATTTCGCAGGAATGTGTGCCCAGCTGGCACTATGGAGTTTGTTAGATTCAAGTGACTTAAGTTTATGTTGTGTGCGAAGTTGGAACGTGGTGCTTAGCTTTGTTAAGAGATTAGAGATTGAAGAGGGAAGGGAAACCCGGTCCAAAAAATGCTGTGCTGAAATTGGTGTGTCAAAAACGTCACAAACATCCTTTTCAGACCAAAGAAGAAATCCCAGAATTCCAAGTAATGGTATGGTTAAAATTCTCTGAAAGTTAGATGGGCAGTGTTGATTCTCATCTGCTGGTAGATGCTCCAGTAAATATCTGTTGTTGAAAAATAAGTAGACATTTGTTGAGGGTCTATAATAATTTGCTCAAACCCTTTATAGCTGACACATTGACATTGATACTACTCATAATTATAAACATTGCAATAGTTAGATTTGAAAGATATATATTTTGTTGGACACTTTGTAGAGCCACATTTTTCTTCTCAACATCATCAAAACTGTTTATTCACTGTTATTCCTCATCATATTTGGGGTATATAGCTGCCAAGACACTTCTACACCTCCACGCGGTGATACTGGATAACAGGCTGCAGCAGGGCAGACTGGCTAAGGAGAAGGGATCGAAGAGGGAATGCTAAACCGGTACTCAAAAAATGCTTGCTGAAGTTGGATGTGTTGGACCGAAAGGTGCAAATATCGCAGTCTAGCTGTAAACTACAACACAACGCATTCCATTCTCTGGACTACATTCTGCTACTTAAGCCCTTTCATAATTTGGTAGTGGGAGATTGAGAACGAACGAAGAAGAAGATATTTGGGGTATTGTCTCTGGAACAGGACCGAATATGCAACATAATGAATGACCTGACATTAGCCAGCGGCTCATAACTGACTGGTTGCATCAGGCTCAGCAAACCAGAGCTGAGCAAGATCATATTCTGTCTGGAAACAGAACATACTGGCTACACAAAAAACGATGCCTATTACCAGTTGAACAGAAGAGAGCAGGTCGTGGTCTTCAGACTTCGCACTGGCCACAATAGACTGAGGTACCACCTATTCAACAAATTGAAGATAGGTGGCACTGACGAATGCCCGTCTGGTACCGGGAAAATGACCGCTGAACATTTTCTGCGAAACTGCCAGACATACGAGGATCAGAGAAAACAGATGTGGCCATCACCAGTGGCAACACTAGACAAGCTCTATGGCAGTGTCGACAGCCTCAGGATGACCGCTGCTTTTTTCGAAAAAATAAAGGTTGACGTCTGACAGCGTAAGAAGAAGAAGAAGATATTCTGTCTCTTAAGTGGCAGCCCTGGAAACAGCGTCGAACCTGTCCAGTCTATGGCTCAACCAAAATACTGCATGAGAAAAATTGTTGGCTAGAGCATTGTAATGATGGGGTTATATTGCGCTGTTACTGCTTCTTCCTACATGTTCTGTTTACGGCAGTGGTCTGTTGTCTCAGGCACACCATAAAAACAATTTTACGACCCATTGTAGATATTGTACGTTCTGTTTGATAAATAGAAATATACAACTGCTTTCCAAGTAGAAATTCAGGTGACAGTATTCAGATTGTGAACAATCTAAAATATTGTCTGTTCCACAAATTAAAAATCTTGGGCTCACAGACTAGAACTGTTGTTTCCTTTCTTGCATGTTGTAAGAGGGGACTAAAGAGGGCTGTGCATGCGGCTGACATCATCATCATGTTTAACAATTGCTGTGAAATTGTTCTGCAAATGAACGGAAGCAGACTGTCCTAAAACCCTGGTTACAGTTGGCCATATGAAGTTTGGGGTCAAAATGCAGCAGTAAATGAGGTGACAGCAGATAGCAACTCATAACTGACTGCTTGCATCAAGGTCAGAGAACCATAACTGACTGCTTGCATCAAGGTCAGAGAACCAAAGCTGACGAAGACCCTGGAAACAGGCTGCACTAATCACTATTGTAGTCTAGTCAGGGAATAGAGATCGCAGTAGGAAGGCAAACCCGGCACTCAAGTGAGTCAGCTGAAATTGGATGTATCTGGTCAAAAGCCGCAGATATCGCTGCTTCGCTGTAAACTACGGCACGTTTTCAGGACAAACTACGAAGACCTATGCTCCGTCAACCTTGGGGAGGGCTAACAGGAAAAAGTACAGGTTCTCCAATTTTGTCAGCTCCGTGGGAAAAGTAGAGGAACAGCATGACATCATCTCCAGCGTAATTGGTGGATAAACCATATTGCTATGAAAAAGCTGAGCACATAACTCCAAGTTTATGAGGGAAATAATTGTTATGGTATATGATGGAAAATAAAGATTGTATATGAAACTCTCAAGGGACATAGAACACTAGAATTTGTAGAGACATTTTATTATGGAACACTTTTTAGAGATTTTATTTAGCATGAAGTACTGGTTGAATGTCCCATGTTTTACCGGTTCTTGTTCCTTTTGTTTTTAAGGGGTGAAATCTGAGTACACTTGTCCTAAGCCGAGGGATAGAGAGAACATCAGCCAGCTGACACCACGCAAGCGTCTGCGTGTCTTTTACCAGTTTACACACAACGACTGTACGCAGCAGGAAACCGAAGCTCGAGATGACCTGCGATGTCCATGGTGTTGCCTTTCATGCCAGCAGTTGTACAGTTTACTCAAACACCTTCGTCTTTGCCATTCCCGCTTCAACTTCCTGTATATTGTAAGTGTTTGATATATTGCAGTTGTGATAACTTTAACACAGTGGTGTGCAACCCTGGCCATCACGATTCAACTTGGGTCGACAGAGTCATAAGTTATTAAGAGGTCATCTAATTGATTGGCCAAATTGTCTTTTCTGCTCTCTTCTAATTAACCTTTACCACGATCCAGGCCGTCCACAACAGCCAAACGCATCACGCTGTCAAAAAAAAGAAATTGTGAAATTTTTTGTCTCTAAGTATGGAGACCCTACCAATAGCCATTTTTATACTGCTGGATTCGTGACGTCCATCTACACACGCTTTTTGCCGGTAAAAGTATCGTATGTTAGATTACAAATGGTTTTTGAACAATTTATTATTTTTTTTCGCCGATTGGAGCAGGCCGACTTTTTGGGGAAAGGTGAAGTAGGTTGTTGGGAAAGATCTTTATCTTGTAAATCTGTTTATTTTATTTGTTTAGATGAAAGAACTACGCTTGAATTGGAAACTAACAGTTGTGTCGATATTGTAAACACAGTATCAATTCTTTGTTATGGTTTTCTATCGGAGAGACTAGGCCTAGCCGGGAAAGTCCTTCTTCTTCTTCTTCATCGTACGCTGATTACAGCGATATTTACGTTGCACTGATTTAATTTGTTAGCCAGTGCATCCGATTTCAACAGGCGTTTCTGTAGGGTTGCCCTCCTTAGCCTTTGGCTGTCCCCAGCCTAACTGCAAGGCAGCAGTTGTTTTTGGTCAGAGTTGTCTCTCTTGGGAAGTTGTCTTGCAGGACTATCGAGTCTTCCCTACTCGTGTCTATAGCGTTTGGCAATGATATGATGGACTATGTACTAGTTTGTACTATCCCAGAAGAGAGGCAGTCCAGTGTGACTTTTTCCCAGGATCGTCACGTCCTGCCAGAAACGTAGCATATGCATATGAGTGAGGTATCTTTTTGCTCGCTTTATTTTCTCGGCTCATCTGCAGTGATGGTACGCCTAGCATTCCCCGCCACCCGGGAGCTTGTCACCATAGGACAGGAGGTGCAATGTCCGCTGGACTGCATCTCTTCTGCGTCCATTGGAATGACTGATAGCAGACAGATGCAAAGAGCGAGGAAGGAGTGCATTTTACCAGGTGCATTCCTGCGGCTCGATCGGGCCGGGACACAAGCCCCAGCCATGTCGTAGCCTCCCATCTCAGCGGCGCTGAGATTTTGGGCGGGATTCTGGCTTAGAGGCGTTCGGCCGTAATCCCTCAGATGGTAGCTTATCAGCCATGCACGTGGACCAAATGTCAGCGACCCGTGATTCCTCTCGAAATAGTGCATTTGACCAGGTGACAAGCCTAGTCTTGCACGGAGATGTTGTCCGCCTAGGGAGCGGACATATCTCATGGTCAAGGGTTGAGTCTCAGCAGTTCGCAGTGAGGTAGCTGATCTACTGCTTAGGGCACCCGACCGAGAACTAAGTCTTCTACAAATGATTTCATTCCTCATCGCCGTATGGGGTGAATATCGAGCAGCTTCCCGCCCGCTTTTATCAGCCGACGGCAGCGACCTCATTCTGCGGCTTGACCGGGCGGGGCTGGAGCGTGGCCCCCAGGTCCCCACCATATCGAAGCCTCCCTTTGCATTCGTGCTGGGCTGCTTTTGGGCGGGATTTTTGGCTTAGAGGTGTTCGGCCGTAATCCCTCACCTTGCACCGTTGGCTTATCCGCCTAGTACGTGAACCAAGTGTCTGCGGCTCCTCTCGGGCTTAGCAGGATTACCGTAGCAAAGCCCTGTCATTAGTAGGGTAAAACTGACCTGTCTTCAGAGGGTCTATTTCCAGCACCCGTTCAATATTTGCCAGACCGTATCAATAGAGGGCTTTTAGTTTGTCAATGGCCAAGTTGCTTGAGCCTGCGATTTCTGCAGGGTGAAGACTAGATTACCGTAGCAGGCGCTCTTTCATTTGGGGGTTTGGAGACTGACCTGTCTTCCGTGGGTCTAATACCAGCACATGTTCACTATTAGACCCATCGAAGGTGCTCTCTTTTGACAGTCATTCTACATTATTGGCGTGTTTAGTCAATTTAAGCCTCAGGCTCCACTCCTGATAGTGCTCTTCCGTCAATTCCTTTATCAAACACTGGATGCAGACCAACCGAGCCTCAGAGGGCATAACCCCAGATTTCTGAGGGTCTAAATCCAGCACCAGTTCCATATTAGACCCCAGAGAAGTGGTCTCGGCATGTCAGTCATTTCAGTGTTGACCGTGTTGAGTCAAATTAAGCCGCAGGCTCCACTCCTGGTGGTGCCCTTCCGTCAATTCCTTTAAGTTTCAGCTTTGCAACCATACTTCCCCCGGAACCCAAACACTTTGGTTTCCCGGAAGCTGCCCGCAGAGTCATCGAAGCAACTCCTGCGGATCGCTAATCGGCATCGTTTATGGTCAGAACTACGACGGTATCTGATCGTCTTCGCGCCTCTGACTTTCGTTCTTGATTAATGAAAACATTCTTGACAAATGCTTTCGCAGTAGCTCGTCTTGCGGCGATCCAAGAATTTCACCTCTAACGCCGCAATACGAATGCCCCCGTTTGTCCCTGTTAATCATTACCTCCAGTTCCGAAAACCAACAAAATAGAACCGAGGTCCTATTCCATTATTCCATGCACCATTATTCAGGCAGCCGAGGCCTGCTTTGAACACTCTAATTTTTTCAAAGTAAACGCGCCGGCCACCCAGGACGCTCAGCGAAGAGCACCCGTGGGAGAGAGCCGGCAGACGGTAGGGCAGGAGACAACGGGCAGTGAACCGGCGCGAGCCGGACCGCCCGCCTGCGCCTGAGATCCAACTACGAGCTTTTTAACTGCAACAACTTTAATATATGCTATTGGAGCTGGAATTACCGCGGCTGCTGGCACCAGACTTGCCCTCCAATAGATCCTCGTTAAAGGGTTTAAAGTGTACTCATTCCAATTACGGGGCCTCGAAAGAGTCCCGTATTGTTATTTTTCGTCACTACCTCCCCGTGCCGGGAGTGGGTAAGTTGCGCGCCTGCTGCCTTCCTTGGATGTGGTAGCCGTTTCTCATGCTCCCTCTCCGGAATCGAACCCTGATTCCCCGTTACCCGTTACAAACATGGTAGGCATGTCACGTACCATCAACATTTGATAGGGCAGACATTTGAAAGATGCGTCGCCGGCACATGAGGCCATGCGATCAGCACAAAGTTATCCAGAGTCACTAGTGGGGACGCCGCAACCCCGCGAGGGAAAACGACGATTGGTTTTGAACTAATAAAAGCGCTCTTTCCGCGAGGGTCGGAGCTTGGTAAGCATGTATTAGCTCTAGAATTGCCACAGTTATCCAAGTAGGATCGTGTCATCTAAGGAACCTCGACTGATTTAATGAGCCATTCGCGGTTTCACCGTGAGACAGTGTGAACTTAGACATGCATGGCTTAATCTTTGAGACAAGCATATGACTACTGGCAGGATCAACCAGATATCTGTCGGAGACGTACGTACAGAACACACCGGTCGGCGGAGGAAGGGTGTGTAAAAAGCCTCACTGGGACGGCCGCAGGGACCGACTGACGGGACGGACGGACGGTTGTTCCACCCGTCCCTCACTCCGTCGACCTAGGACCGCCTGACAGGGGCCTCCCACACGCACCAGACGACCGACCGACCGGGCTCGCTCGAGGAGGGATGGCAGCGCTCTGTGCAGAACGGATCCCAACGACCTCGGCGATGAATTTCACTGGGACTAGAGACAATTTGGCCTGCCCTTCTCCGTAGGAGAACGCAGGGCCTCGAGGCAACGATTCCTGCTTTCCATTTGCCGGTCACAAGCTCTTTGCGAGAGTCGGACCACCAGCGAGACATACTGTCGAGCTCTGCTATAAGCCTTAGATAAATCACCACGGACGGACCACGTTTCCTGATACGGACCAGACTAGCGCACCTCGGTGGAGGAGCCACTACAACAAACCGCACCCAATTCGCTCTGCGGGGAAAGGCAGGCGAGCGTTTTCCGCAAGCCCGCGCTATCGCTCCGCCTGGCGGGACTGAGATCGCTTTACGAACACTGGTTGAAATTGAGTCGCTGCGGCGAGACAACTACCCCAGATCGGGAAAGTCCAAATATTTAAATTTTCAAAAAATTTCACATTCATCTTCTTGTATCTCAGAAACTAACAAACACAACAATAACATCAACCACTTCTTTATTCATTTATGTCTCTAAACACAAGAAAATCACATTTATTGACTAACAAACAGAACAGTTATAATTTTTGAAAGTTGCAAAATTTAAAAATGCGCAAAATTTTAAAAATGTTTTTGAAGCGTGGTGAAGGTTAAAAGAATACTTCTTTCAATTTCACCAATAAAAAGGTTGCACACCACTACTTTAACCCTCTACAGCTTGACGCCCAGCGCCAACTGCCCACAAAACATCAAATTTCTGTCTAAGAGGACTGACATTGACATAACAAAGTCTCCTTGGTTAGAGAGACAAAATTATAGCCAGATATCCAGGACATGTAATCCCAATATTTCTCAGTACAGTCCAATTTGGTCATGTGTTTTATTTTTTGTGAATTTTTCAAAAGGAGCTTTCCAAATTATGGAATCTATCCTTCAGGGGCTAATTGGGACGACGGCAATTCTTGTGTATTTGTCATCGATATTAGATTCAAAGCCGATTTCAACTGGTTGTGAAAATGGCGATTCTGACTGTGAGACCAGTGGTGGAGTTGGGTTTAATGTCGATGATAGATCTGGGGAAGAAGACTGGTTGACAAAGAAAACTCTTGAAGTTTCACTTTGCCTGTCAAAAGCACTCATTTCAAACATACATTGGGTATGATAACCTGTATGACTTCTTCAGTTTATTTATAAATAAGAGATTTATTACACATGCTCAATTCAAACACATTTTCATGCTGAGTAAGACAAAGTTAGAAGGGCGAAAATGACCGGTGCTGGAATTAGTGCACAGCTGACAAAATATAAACTTTCTTCTATGTTAGTTTAGGGGACGATGAGGCTAATGTCTGGTCAGGCAAAACACACTGATCAGACAATGTTAGCCAGGGTCAGGAGAAATATACTGGCCAAGACCCTCACCTGACCTCATTGGTTGTCCTGGAAACGGGCTGTTGTCGAGGACAAGTCTAGCTAACAAGGTGAGGTTCGGCGTGATCCCCGTAGTAGTGAGTGACACGCAGATAAAGCCAAGCATAGCACAACCGCCTGGAGGATCCCGGTCCACCCTCATCAGTCGGGATGTGAGGAAAGCTACGACAACCCGCCACTTAACCTTTTCAGGGCGCACAAAAGAGTTACCTACTCATTGTGGGCATTCGTAAACAACAACTATTCATTGGTAGGAAATCACGGAAATGGTGGTGTTATTGTCTGTGATTTCTGATGCAGGTGACATCCATCTTCTTCTTCATCACGTGAAGCCATTAATCATGACACAGGAACAAGATGCTGAGCTGTGTATGAGCTAGTGTCAGGCCGAGCTGCCAAGACCCTTCTCCACCTCCACGTGTTGATCCTGGATAACAGGACAGGCTGGCTAAAGAGAAAGGATTGAAGAGGGAAGGGTAACCCAAAAAGTAGGATGTGTGGGACCGAAAGGTGCAAATATCACGGTCACTCTGTAAACTACGACGCATTACGTTCTCTGGACTACATTCTACTACTAGTAAAGCCCTTTTAAGGGCTTGCAAATGGGAGTTTGTGAACGAAGAACAAGATCATGGCACATCACATACATGAGACACCAAATCACCTCCAAATTCTCTTTGGATTCTTGAATGGAGTGATCTCTGAAAGAAGACTACAAATGAGACACTCAAATTAGCAAAAAGTGGCAGCAAAAATTATGTGGTCCAAATTCTAGAACTCAAGAAATGTTTGTTCAAAGAACAAGTTAGAAACTGCTCGTTCATATACTATTGGGGCTGTTTATGGATGTCCAGCATGGGAAGAAGCACTACAGAACAGATATTTAATTTAAGGCTGCTAAGCGAGCAATATCTAGAACAGCAGCAAACACTGTATCATGTGTTTGTGGATTTTAAGAAGGCGTTTGATAGGGTATGGCATAAAGCGCTTTGGGCAACCATGAGGATGTATAATATCAACGGAAATATTATAACGGTCCTTGAACACCTGTATAACAAGGCGTCTAGTGCAGTTCTTGTGAATGGGAGGCGAGGAGACTGGTTTCGCACATCAGTTGGTGTGAGACAGGGGTGTACACTCTCTCCAACTCTTTTCAATATATTCCTTGAAGGAATTATGAGTGAGGCACTTGGAGGTCACGTTGGTACTGTCAAGATAGGGGGCCGAACGATTACTAACCTTCGTTTTGCAGATGACATTGGCGGGTTCAGAAGCAGAACTCCAGGAATGGGTCAGAAGGCTCGATGAAACAGCTCTTGACTATGGTATGGAGATAAACGCTGGAAAGACAAAACTAATGACAAACAACGCTACGGGCTTCAACAGCAAGATAAAAGCAAACGGTCAAGAACTCGAAGTAGTTGACCGTTTTAAATATCTTGGGTCAATTGTCAGTGATGAAGGATCAAAATGTGAAGTATTGGCCAGAATAGCACAGACAACAGCAGCGCTTGCACGGCTTAACAAAATCTGGCAAGATAAACGGTTAGCACTATGCACGAAAATCAGATTAATGCGTGCACTGGTCCTGTCAATATTCCTCTATGCGTGTGAGATATGGACAGTTGCAGCTGACCTTCAACGAAGGATACAGGCCTTGGAGATGAGATGTTTCCGAAGACTTTTAAACGTCACGTACAAAGATCGAGTTACAAACGAGGAAATCCGAAATAGAATTACGACGGCAATAGGGCCTTTCGAAGATCTCTTGGCAACTGTCAAAAGAAGGAAACTCACTTGGTACGGTCACATATCGAGATCAAATGGTCTTGCAAACACAATCCTCCACGGAAAGGTGCATGGCAGACGACGAAGAGGCCGGCCCAAAAAGAGATGGGAAGACAACATAAAAGAATGGACCAATCTCCGACCAGAAGAGTCACAGGCAGCGGCTTCTGGCAGAGAGGGATGGCGTGGAGTTGTGAGGATGTCTTCATGTGTGCCCCAACGACCACACTTGTTTCGGGATGACCTGACCTGATGACTTGAGTATGTAAAGTTCACCTCTGCACAGGATTATCTACATTTTATGAATAATTATAATTTGTTTTATTAACTCAATAAATATATGCATGGTTATATAGTATGGCAGCACTCTGTCAACTATGCCAGCAGTCCGCACCAAAAAGGGTAGTGGTACAGTGGGTCCCATCACACTGCAACATCCAAGGCAACGAGTAGGCAGACAGACTGACAAAAGAAGGTGCAAGACTACCACAAACAGATACTAGTATGACGTACGAATAGTCAAAACGGCTTATCAAAGCCAGATACATGACCAAATGGGAAACCGAACATACTGGTTACACCAAAAACGATGCCTATTACCAGTTGAACAGAAGAGAGCAGGTCGTTGTCTTCAGACTTCGCACTGGCCACAATAGACTGAGGTACCACCTATTCGACGAATGCCCGTGCGGTACCGGTAAAATGGCCGCTGAACATCTGCTGCAGAACTGCCCGACACACGAGGATCAGAGAGAGCAGATGTGGCCATCACCAGTGGAACTGCAAGACAAGCTCTATGGCAGTGTCGACAGCCTCAGGATGACCGCCGCTTTTTTCGAAAAAATAATGGTTACTGTCTGACTGCGTACGAAGAAGAAGATATAGTATGGGATTGATGGTTGACGGAGAAAAGAGATAGCTACAAATATAAGAATAGTGAAATCAAAGTATAAACATAATTAGAGAAAGAGAAAAGTGGGAGAGAAAGAGCTACATATATATGTATAATGAAATCAAAGTATAAATATAATTAGTGAAAAGAGATAGAACTACGTATATAAGCATAGTAAAATGTAAGTATAAACATAATTAGAGAGAGAGAAAAGTGGCAAAGAGAGAAATGAACAGGAGAACAGATGCATGGCATGTATGCAAATAAATCTAGTTAATATTAGGGGGGGAGGGAGGGGGGAGGAAGGGTGTGTGACAAAGGAGCTAGCTGCTCCTATGGTAGGTAAACTTGTTATAAAAACTGTGCTGAACTCAGATGCATTGGATCACTAGTTGGGGATCAAGACGCTGAGCAGCGCATGAACTGCAGTGGTCAGCGACCCATAGCTGACTGCTAGCGTCAGGGCCAACGAACCAGAGCTGCCAAGACCGTTCTACACCTACACGCAGTGATCCTGTATAACAGGCTGCAGCAGGGCAGACTGGCTAAGGAGAAGGGATCGAAGAGGGAATCCTAACCCGGTATTCAAAATATAATTGCTGAAATTCGGATGCGTTGGACCGAAAGGTGCAAATATCGCAGTCAAGCTGTAAACTACGACACAACGCATCCCATTACTTAAGCCCTTTCAGGGTTTGGTAGCGGGAGATTGAGAACGAACGAAGAAGAAGGATCACTAGTTGCAAAAAAAAAACCAGCCTAGGAAAGGAGGCGAACATAAGAAAAATAACTAAATATTGATGTGAAGAATAATGTTTGCAAATGTTATGAGGTTGATCATTATTATGAGTGATGCTACCTAGTTGGTTCTAAATAAGTGAATCCCACTTTTATTTGCAGCCATATCCTAAGGGTGCAAGAATAGATGTATCAATAAATGAACGCTATGATGGCTCATATGTAGGAAACCCTCAAGATATCCATTCCCATGTAGGATATGCCTTCAATCGGAGCAATCCAGTCCGGCGCACGCCAATCACTCATGTCATTGTCTACAGGTAGGAGTTTATGACACAATATTTGACTATCGTGTCTTATCACATTAGTTGTCTGTTTATTTGACTTGATTTAGTCTCTACTACCATGGGGTGTAGATGGTTTTTTAAAATGTTTTCCTTATGGCTATACTTAACGGGTGATAGTGGGTAAAACTTTGCAGATCTCACCACATCTGCAACATCATCAAGAGTAAAAATTGCTTGAGTGATGTTAGTAAGTACATGAGTCTACATGGTACTTGCCTGACAAGAGATGGACACATGAGTTTTATTTTTGGGGTCAAGATGCAGCAGTGCATTAGCTGACAGCAGCCAGCGACTCAGAGCTGGCCGCTTGCACCAGAGTCATCGTATCAACTGACCGAGACCCTATTCCGCGTCCACGTGGCGACCTGGAAAACAGGCAGTACTAGTCATTAGTGTCGTCTGGCCAAGGTATATCGAACACAGAGGGAAGGCAAACCGGGTAACATACTCCAAAAAGGAAGCTTAAATCGGATATGTTGAGCCGCAAGTTGCAGACAGATATTGCAACCTCATTGTAAACTATGACTCATCCATTTCAGGACAAACGCTGAAGGAGAAGATGGACTTTAAAGTGACGTCATGGTGGTCCCACATTTTTAACCCTTTAGTTTCCTTTTTTTTAAAATTACGTCACAAACTTTTAGGCATTCTCATTTTTGGGTACACAAGTTGTCGTGTAAATCCATAAAATTGACACAAAACACTGATAGTGTTCCTTATCAGATTGGGATAAATGAATTTATAACATCTACATGAACAGACTCAGATCTTTATTCTGTAATTTGCAATCCTGGTGAGCTCTTGCCTTGTCATTTCTAATCTGCTGAAGTAAAGGTTTCATTTGCTTGAAGATAAACCATCCTGTATGCTATTCTATATGAAATCTCACGATTGTAATTTCTTGACTCAGGTAAATAAATGAATTCACATTTTTAACCGTATAATTTCCTAACCCTTGTGGGTAAAAAGTGTTCAGTATGTTTTGAGTTTTCCTTTTATAATTTTTGATGGTCAATTGCCAAACTTGTTTTGTTGAGCTCATATAGGCATTGCTGAGCGTCTCTGGCACTGTGACTGAAGATGGCTGTGTTGACAGCAAACCTTGTGGTTGAGTATTTCTCCATCTATGTAGCTTTCTATTTACTTCTCTAAAGACTTCCTTAAGGGCAGATGTGAACAGTTTGTGGAAGTTTTATTGTCTTGTTAAACACTGTTGTATTGGTTTTGTTTTTTAAATTTTTTTTGCGTTCACCTTATTTTTCTAATCCCCAAGGCGGTGTGCGTTGCACTGTGTTTTTATTTTGCGCCTGTCGGCCCAGTGCATCTGACTTCAGCATGCATTTTATGTAAGGGCCTGCTTCCTCCTGCATTTTCTAAGGGTTTGCTACCCCGGGGTAACGGCCGGTGCTGTGATGGGGATCGAACCCAGCACCTTCGGGATGTGAGCCGTGCCACTAGGCCACGCCGTCCCCGTGTTGGTATTTTGATTGGCCTGTAAAATTATTTAAATTTGTTTATTGATAGAAATATATCTGTTGCTGAACTTGTAGTTAATCGGTTTATTTTTATATTAGCTGATCCAGAGAAAATTAAGTCTTGGATTCTAAAAGTAATTTTCTTGTGATGACTAATATATTCCCACAGACCAAAGCGATCAGCACCATCTTTAACGGAATTCCAAGAGCCAGAATCAGAAAGTGGACTTAATAGACAGCTAATACAAGGTCACAACAGGTTAGTTAAATTAACTTTTTCTAGTACTGGATCATTTTTTCCGATTTTGTCTTACAATCCGGGGCAAGTGCACCCATGTAAAATAGTTTAATTTTAAAAAAATAAAAAATGTATATAAAACAAATTGAGCTAAAATTATGATCTAAATATCATAAGACATATAATTAACTCGGAAAGGAAAATAGGGCCAACAAAAATGTGAAAATTCTACTAATGAAGACGTGAGTATTTCTGCTCTAAATTCCTTAATTTCTTTACCAGTTCTTCTCGTCACAGCCTAAGTGTTAATAGGTCATGAAGTTCTGTGCGCTAAATTCATGAACTTTGAAACTTCACAATGCTCTGAACGTCTATGTATTGGAAATAAGCTCTACAGTTAAACACCAATTCTAGCATATGTGAATTGTCGCCATCTTGTAGTTGTCAAAACCTGAAATTCTGCAAACTTAATTTCATAACATAACCCACGTGATAGAAGTTGATGTTGACCTGATCAGATGGAAATTGACGTCTTGTGTGTGGCCGTCGCTGGGTGATACAAGCTGTTACGGGTTAACAGATTAGTGTTTTGATTGCAGCGACACTAGAGCGCTTGCCCATCAGCCCAGTGCCATGTACAAATATTTGCTTGTCGTTGTTTAGTTCCATACTAAGTATTCCATTTCACTGACCCCCAGTGGAAGATTTTTCTAACATTGTTGATTGACTGTTTGATGGTGCAGTCACAGCACATTATGCAGGCTAGGATCTTTAGTTCACCCTGATAGAAATAACCTAGGTTCTTACCGGGATTTGAATATGTAGTCTTCTGACGAGAAGACCAGTTTCTTAACGTTTCTGCCACATGCTTCTCATGAACTGGGGACCTTCTGGACGGCTCTTGTGTGTGACAGACACAAGATTATGGTCGCTGCTGTACTGAAAACATGATGTGACTAACAGTGTAGTTTCTAGGATGCACATTGTATTATTCACACATACCAGATGCCTGCTGAGTGTGGAGTAGTCTTCTTGGTTTGACAGAAAAGCTTTAGAAACAATGCCTTCTACAGAATATAGAAGCACAAGTATGAATAAACTGTTCGCTGGGGGTGGGATAGCAGAAGTAGTTGTTCATCTCTTGTTACTATTTGAACCTTTACGACGTGCACGTCGAGTCTGTCCGACTCACATCATGATAATCCAGGCGTGCATGTCGAGTCTCTCCGACTTACATAGCGGCGGGCAATCTAATCATACTTAAAAACAAATGGCTACATAGTAATAATCTAAACAATACTGCTCTTTGATTGTAGCGAGTTCCGACTTCAGTAATGTACAGTTAGATGCCAACAATGGCGATCGTGGAATTAGTTTTAGCCATTTGGAAATGATTTCTTTCGCTTGGATTTGAGAATTGGGGAGTCAAGTTTCTGCAACGGATTTTTCTTAGGTAGATCTGTTTAGATTTTTATACAATAATTACGTTTATAATCGAAGTGAGACATAAAACAAACATTGGTAATCCGTTGTCTGCGGTTTTAAAAAAAAAAATTTCAACCGACGAACGCTGTGAGCGGAGAGTTTAAGTGTGCTGTATTTTCAACACTATCATCATAATTATTTTTTAGTCTCAGAAACTATCACACACACACAACAAAAACACCAACACATTTATTATTCATTTAATTCTCTACTCACAAATAAACCATACCAACCAATAGACCATCAAATAAAAATGTTGCAGGCTTTCAAAGTAGAAACCATAGTTAAATGACGTGATGTCATGAAAAATAATGTGGCAGCAGAGAAAGTATCCATTTTGTATGTAGAGTGGACTTGTGCGACACATTTGGTCGGCGCATGACATGGAAAAGTCAGATCGAGATAAACCGAATGAGAGCCAGACAAAGAATGGCAATCATGAGGAAACTTGCTGGCACAAGCTGGGGAGCAGACAAAAGAATACTGAAGAAACTACACTGGAAGAGTGAGACCAGTTCTCGAGTATGGCATTGCGGCATGGGTAACAGCAGCAAAGGCGAACTTTGATAAAATTAGCAAACTTCAAAACCAAGCCATGAGAGTTATAACAGGAGGCATGAAGTCAACGCCAATTGTAGAACTTGAAAAGATTATAAATCTGCAATCCATGACCGACTGAAGAGCCCAGCAGCAAGCAGAGAAATTAAGAAGACTGACAGACCATCCAATGCATCAGAGATTAAATAGATTTGGAAATGGGAAACTAAAGTGGAGAAACTTTGCAGAAATAGCTAAAGCAAAGATGATTGAAGACCCTATGAACACCATAACAACACCAAAGCCCATCCCTACTGTCGGCAAACCCACATGGAAGCAGCATATCATTCCGGAGGTGGTAGAAAATATACCAGGTATTGGAAACAAGAACAGCTAGACTGAAAAAGAAAGAAGAGACATAACCCTGAGGTACATAACGGGAAAACTACCCAAGCATGGACTGGACCCATGCATACACCGACGGCTCTGTAACAAACACAACACAGAATGGAGGAGGAGGGGTATTCCTGAGCCTAACAAATGGTAGAAAAATAACACTGTCAGTGGCAACTGGAAAATTCTTAAGCAATTTCAGAGCGGAGGCAGTGAGGGCTGCAGTAAAAGCAATGCTGACAGGCGAAAGCAATGAAAACCAGATAGTCCTGTTTACAGATGCCCTGGCCGTGGTTACAGCACTAAAAAGCCAGAAAAATACTGAACTTAATGATTTAAGAGCAGTACTCTGTCAACTATGCCAGCAGTCCGCACCAAAAAGAGTAGTGATACAGTGGGTTCCATCCGACTGTAACATCCAAGGCAACGAGGAGGCAGACAGACTGGCAAAAGATGGTGCAAGACTACCACAACCAGATTCTAGTGTGACCTGCGAAGAGTCCAAAAGGTTTGTTAGGGTCAGATACATGGCCAAATGGGAAACAGAACATACTGGCTACACAAAAAATGATGCCTATTACCAGTTGAACAGAAGAGAGCAGGTCGTGGTCTTCAGACTCCGCACAGGCCACAACAGACTGAGGTACCATCTATTCAATAAATTGAAGATAGGTGGCACTTACGAATGGTCGTGTGGCACAGGGAAAATGACCGCTGAACATCTGCTGCAAAACTGCCCGACATACGAGGACCAGAGAAAGCACATGTGGCCATCACCAGTGCCAACACTAGACAAGCTCTATGGCACTGTCGACAGCCTCAGGATGACAGCTGCTTTCTTCAAACAAATTCAAGTTGACGTCTGACAGCATACGAAGAAGAAGTATGTAGAGTGGTAAAGGTTAAATGAATCTATCTCATTCCTCAAGGTCCTCCACTTATTGCTAATTTGGACCATGTTCTTGAGTTACACACACGATACTCCAGGTCTTCAGACCTGCTCCTCTCCCACCCTTCTTCATCAGTGTTCTTTTGCCACTCTCTACTCTTCGCTTTCCCTGTTGGTTCAAGCTTATTTCTGGTTATATTGCCTGGTTCTTTCTGAGAATGTACCTCATCCATCTCCACTCCTCCTCTTGCTCTCTCTCTCTTCCTCCCCTACAGGTAGCAAAAACAAAAAATCATTCAGTGAGCCTGTATCATCAATACTTCACTAATGATGACATCACAGATTTGTTTATTCTTTTGATGAAAAGCTGAAAATATTTCATTCTTTTATTTTGTAAATCTGCAGACTGTATTTTCATACTGTCACTTGCCAACCAGTTCAACCCCAAGAGTTGGACACTGAAGGAACAGAGGAGAGCAAGCCAAGATGGCTGAAACAAAAGACTATTATGGTATGCATCATTTCTCATAAGATTTTAAAATATCATTCCAGAACATAGAAAGATGTATTTCCACAGTTATCTCACAGAGTGTCTATTTTTCTGTCCAAATCTAGATTCTAACACAATGCTACATGTACTTGCAAAATCAGTGTTTATTAAAATATAACCCCAGTTTAAGTAACGATGCTCTGAATTGGGGATGAAAGAATAGAACCACCGACGGCACCTTTGTGAGAGTTGTGCATGTGACTGGCAATTTAATGTAAAACAGTACTATTAAATCATAGCAAGAGTATATACATGTTTGGGCATAGGATTCTAGCGGTTTCTCATGCTCATGTTGGAAGTGGATAAAAAGGGTATGATAATGGTGATATTTCACATTTAAAAATTTTCTAATGTAGATGTTTGCTTCTTTCACTTGTATCAGATCCAAATTTATGTGGATGATTGCTTCTTTCACTTGTATCAGATCCAAACTTATGTGGATGATTGTTTCTTTCACTTTTATCAGATCCAAATTTATGTAGAAGATTGTTTCTTTCACTTGTATCAGTTCCAAACTTACGTAAATGATTGTTTCCTCCTGTTAGATGATTGATGAGTTCACAGATGTGAATGAAGGAGAGAAGGAGCTCATGAAGATGTGGAATTTGCATGTGATGGAGAAAGAGTGAGTATATTATTACACAGCACTCAGCATTGCCATATGCAGTACATGCTGCATTAACTGGCACTGAGTGATCAGAAACACTGCCAGTTCAGTTACACTTTGTCTTTAGCATAGACCAATAGGGGTCAACCTTTACAGCTAGTGCGTCTAAGAGAGGGATGTCCATTAGTTTAAAAATAAAATGGTAGTCTCAAATAAAAGAGAGATATCCCATTATACTGGGTGAACAGCCTCTGGAACAGGTCAAGCGGTTAAAATACCATGTGACTGTAATAGAACAGAATGGAGATATTACAATAAAGGTGCTACCCGAAGAGCAGCAACTGCCAAACTTGTTTCATGCCATAAAGAGAGGATTCCTCAGTAAAAGCAAAGTAAGTCAGAAAACTAAGTTGACTGTACAACCGCTACACATATGTACCGGGAAGAAAGACTAACATCTGGTCAGGCAAAATATACTGATCAAACATGTTAGTCAGGTTCAGGCAAAACATACTGGACAAGACCCTCACCTTGGCTTCCTAGTAACGGGCAGTTTTCATGGCAGCCTGGCTAACAAGGTGATGTATCTTCATGATCCCTGTAGTAGTGAGCGACACGCAGATGAAGCCAAGCATAGCACAACTGCCTGGAGGACCCCTGTTCACCTATCTCAGGATGTGAGGAAAGCTACGACAAACCGCCACTTAATGTCCTTTTTAGGGCCCACAAAAGAGTAATCCTACTCAATGTGGGCATTCAACATCAACAACCTATGTACCAGTTTTTAATTATAAGATCTGCATCATTGGCAATGACCACAACTCGGAAAAGCCAAATTTATGTCTTTGAAATTAGATATTTATGAAGGTGGTTCAGGTAACAAGAAGATACATTATCCGCAAACATGCAATACAGCATGATTCTAAAACCCAGACCTTTACTGACCCGAGTAAGGCAATCTTTACCACTGCAGTCATGGTAAACAAAGAGCCAAGGATCCAGTCTCACACAGATGACCCAAAGTCCACTGGTATGACAATATAAGACGGTATAGGATTTAATTATACAGTAACTCACCATACTATGTGCCTAGGTTATTTGATGCCTCATATTTTTGTGCGTTTGGCTTTCTATCAATGTCAAATATTGCAAATGAGATTGACAGTAACGGAAAGTAATGGATATTTGCAAGTCTACAACATGACAAAGACAAGCATGTTAACGCAACAGAAAAATACAGTGTTGGATCTTTAAGATACTAAAACAGAATGACATTTTGAGTGTTTTGTAACCAATTTGACCTGTACCATAACTGCCCAAGTGGTACCCAGGTTGAAAAGATTAGAGCCACTGTACCCTTCCCAGCATATGGTAAAAGATGATTAAGAGGGATGCAAATGGGACTAGTAACTTTATCATGTAAAACCATTTATATGGAAATCGCCACTGTGAATATTTTAGTACAGACTTCCTATAAAGGAGCTCATTTATTGGTGGCCTTCTGCTTCTTTCACTTGGAGCAGAATGACAACTCACAAATGCTCTGTAGGCCATTAGTGCACCTGTATGGACCATTATGAAGAAGATAATAATAACATCCGCATATAAGGAGGGGGTTGCATGGAACTACTACTGCAGGAGTAAATAAATGTCTTTTCTGCAAGGAGGCCAACTGTAGTGGCTGTCCCATTCTTCTATTGGAGTGAAGGAGGAGTGGTGGTACTGATGTTATTGGAGTGAAGGAGGAGTGGTGGTACTGATGTTATTGGAGTGAAGGAGGAGTGGTGGTACTGATGTTATTGGAGTGAAGGAGGAGTGGTGGTACTGATGTTATTGGAGTGAAAGAGGAGTGGTGGTACTGATGTTATTGGAGTGAAAGAGGAGTGGTGGTACTGATGTTATTGGAGTGAAGGAGGAGTGGTGGTACTGATGTTATTGGAGTGAAGGAGGAGTGGTGGTACTGCTGTTATTGGAGTGAAGGAGGAGTGGTGGTACTGATGTTATTGGAGTGAAGGAGGAGTGGTGGTACTGATGTTATTGGAGTGAAGGAGGAGTGGTGGTACTGATGTTATTGGAGTGAAGGAGGAGTGGTGGTACTGCTGTTATTGGAGTGAAAGAGGAGTGGTGGTACTGATGTTATTGGAGTGAAGGAGGAGTGGTGGTACTGATGTTATTGGAGTGAAGGAGGAGTGGTGGTACTGATGTTATTGGTGAATGTAAACTTAGTTGACAGCAGCTTGGTGTAGTGTTGTACAAACAACAAGGGGGTACTTGTCACCAAACCTCTTGCATATAATTGAGGCTTAAAGAAAGTAGTGGTTTAGAGGTCACTCAGGACTGTGAGGATACATTTGATTTGGACGTGGCTTACAAGCCCAATTTAGACTGACATTCAAACTACCATTATGGAAATTATAAAATGGTGTTGTTTTTTTTTTGCCTTCGCCTTATTACTCAAATTCCCAAGGCGATGTGCGTTGCACTGTGGTTTTTATTTTGCGCCTGTCAGCCCAGTGATTCCGACTTCAGCATGTGAAATTAGAAATGATATTGATGAGTTATCCATTTGAACAGATGTGAAAACAATTATGAATAGTGTCTGGTTACCGTAGTGGCAGAGACTCGCTTTTCAAGGAAAATATACCCGGTTCAACTACCATTGCCACCATGCTACATTTGATCCAGCTGTAAATGGATACCTCGTTTACTTTTAGGGAAGGGAACTAACTTTTATGAATACCTCATGTGGTAGATAGTTCAGTTCTGTATTATGAATAGTTCAGTTATTATGAATAGTTCATTTTCTGTATTATGAATAGTTCATTTTCTGTATTATGAATACCTCATGTGGTAGTTCAGTTCTGTATTATGAATAGTTCAGTTATGAATAGTTCATTTTCTGTATTATCTTCTTCTTCGTACGCAGTCAGACAGTAACCATTATTTTTTTGAAAAAAGCGGCGGTCATCCTGAGGCTGTCGACACTGCCATAGAGCTTGTCTTGTGGTTCCACTGGTGATGGCCACATCTGCTCTCTCTGATCCTCGTATGTCGGGCAGTTCTGCAGCAGATGCTCAGCGGTCATTTTCTCGGTACCACACGGGCATTCGTCGGTACCACCTATCTTCAATTTGTTGAATAGGTGGTACCTCAGTCTATTGTGGCCAGTGCGAAGTCTGAAGACAACGACCTGCTCTCTTCTGTTCAACTGGTAATAGGCATCGTTTTTAGTGTAGCCGGTATGTTCAGTTTCCCATTTGGTCATGTATCTGGCTTTAATAAGCCGTTCTGTATTATGAATGCCTCATGTGGTAGTTCAGTTCTATATTAAGAATAGTTCAGTTCTGTTCCTTGAAATCTAAAAAATACAAAACGAAGTTCACTTAGTAAGTTTTAATTAGTTTCTTTAATTTAGAAAATGGTATAAGGAACTCAGTTGCTATTCTTGCACTGGACACAGAAGACAAGTCTAGTAAATTAGAATTAATGGTAAAGGATTTAACAATAACAAACATTGCAGATTGTAGGCAGCAAAACTAACTATTTGGTCACATTGTAACACAAAATTGCATTGTTTTTTTGTTTGTTCACAGTTACATAGGTGACAATATGGTAACACAAAATTGCATTGTTTTTTGTTTGTTCACAGTTACATAGGTGACTGCATGGTTCCTCATGCATGTATGACCTTTGTCAACGAACTTGGCGTGGGGATCATTCAAAAGAATCTGTGCAGGAATTTCCTGCTCCACCTTGTGAACCTTTTTGACTTTGGTCTAATCCGCCCAGATGTGGTGCAGCGGACGTACGCTCGGCTGGAAAACTTGCGTCACGAGATTGCCTCCAATGTTAAAAAGTTTTCTTGATGATGGCTTAGAACTAGTGCATTTCACAGTGGCAGTGCAGCACGGCGAGGTGCAAGCCATGGAGGTACCAGGAGATAAATATTTGGGATAATTGTACCTGACTCGTTTATAGTTACCAATGGCCGTTAAAATATTTGAAAATTAAATTAATAATTTTTGTATTTCCTTTTTGTGAGTTGAGCCATCAATGTCAGGGTTAATATGAAAGGGCTCACTAAGATGTTTGTGAAGGCCTGCACTTGGTCGGTGTGCATTGTTTAGATACATAGCTCAGAAATTTGGCAGGATAGTTATTAAATAATGTTAATAATGTATTATGATTTTATTCTTATGGTATACCAATTGATAGTTTCTCCATACAAACTGCTTCCTTTTCTTCTTTATTTCCCTCAAAACAAGACGGTAGGCCCTCGATATACATCAACTATATTAAACACCATTTCCGTATTTATTGCTGTATTTTTGATTCGTCACCATATATCTCAATCACCAAGTACACGTGGCAGAATTATTCAGGTGAAATTAAGCTCATCTAAACATCTTTCAGGTTACGATATACAGAAATAATATCACTGGACAGACCAAGAGGTGCTCAATCTCTCTCAGGAAATGACCAAGGATATGGATGAGTTTCTGTAGTTCACTGGTCATACACACTCCCATCTCCTCAAACTCCCTAGATCTGATTTCAAACTTCCAGTTTTTGGTTGCATGATTGATCATCTCTTGTAATCTAATAGATGGTCATTGAATGATTTCAGTATGATTTCCCTTATCCATGTCTAATGAACCCATTGTGGCTGCTAGCAAAGCTGGGATGTCGATGATCCCCATCATGACCAGCAACATTTGAAAAATGGAAATTACACTGTCTGTGTTTTATACAGTTAAATGTTTAAAATAAAATACTGAGTGAGTTCAAAAGAAACCAACTATTTATAATGATGGTGTTAATTCTTATTGCTGGCACCCAGTGGGAGGATTTATACGGTTTGAGGAATAAAGAAGCATACCTTTGCAGTCATCAAATATTGTACAGACTTAGTTTAAAATGGACAAGTGATCTTTTTTGAAAAATAAACTATTTAAACTAGTCCATAGGTGTTTGTTTGCCTGACATATATGTTTTGTTCTCAAGCACATGAGATGCCTGTAACAGATTATCATTAGAACATGCAAGTCTGATACTTCATATTCCTCTCATTTTAAGAAACCGATATCGAGGGCCTACATGATATTCTTGACCACTTTTAATGTGTGGAGCCTGAAACTTGGCATATTTCTACATACAACAGATGATCTAGGTGTTATTGTTGTGTGTGTATGTCCAATAACATTTGTTTGATTTTTGTAACCACTCGAGCATTATCAAGCCAGGGCTAATGTTCCCTATCAAGGGCAGCAGCTGCAGCATACCAATGCACAATACCCATTAGTTATGATCTGCTGAGTGACTGTTATGTGCAAGAGTCTGTATAAGATGTGTGTAACCGGTGAAAGTCCTATAGTGTGCATGTGTGTCTTATTCTGTTTGATGAGTATTATTACGATGAAATAAATTAGGTCAGTATTTCTTCCACAGATATGCTTAACATGCTTCTATTACGAAGAAAGAAAAAAAACGAACATGATATTTTAATTTATCCTTGTCCTGTTCATATGTGTGGGTCTCCATTGCTAACAGATTAGTGAGAAAGTTAAGTGATCAGGATGAGGCTATTTTATCTACATGTTTCAACTACAGGCATACTCCACTTTTCTCAAACTACAGTTTTTAAATTGTCACCATTCATCAATTTTGCGACATTTGATTCAGCGATAAAAAAAATTGTGCCACATCATTCTACCATTTCCTATACAGAGGGTGTCAGTTTGTTCACAAATGCAGTCCAACTCAAAACCCTAAACCTATTGCTGCTACAAAATGTCCATCTAAACCTTCAGCCAAAAAGCTGCTAACCATTGATGATTTGATCTATGATATAGAAGATATGCCATTCTACAAGAATGCCCAAGCTATAGGGAGCGGAGCTGAAACAAAAGCTGTGGGGCAGCCGCTCCGACCTGGTGAAGACTACAGACTTCATCATGGCAACTGGCCTGCAGATATAGCATGGCCAAAAGATCCTGAATGCAAAGTAGAAAGAAGAGATGCCTTTTCCGACAGACTTCCTTCAATAATTTGTTGTTTCTCGATTTCACATTGTCATTGGTCGAGTGGGGAGGATAGTGAGCTGCATGAACCACCAATATCCAATCCCTTTGCGGAGGCTGTACCTATGAGTATGCCTAAAGTGCAGTGATTATTCTGCATAACATAACTTTTGATTGTGTCTATTTCCAAATTTATTGCTATATTTTCTAAAGAAACTAATGTAATGTTATTCTCAAATTATTTCTTTTAAAAGTAAACAGTGTCACACTTTGCAGTGGGACTTCCATATCTGCGCTATTCGTTCTGATAGGTCTGGGTTCGTATTTTTATTTGGGTTACTTCTCCCTAGTCATTTGCTGTGACAAAACTACCTGCAAGGGCATCAGATGATTTCCTTCTAGATAATTCACCACTTGTGGCTTACAGATCTACGCAGACCATTCTGGTTTAAAGATGCCCCTCGAAACTTCTCTGTAGAAACAGTGACATAGCAAGGTGGCCACGCACAGGCTTTTGCTGTCGTTATGCCTGCTTAGAGACCATTTAGTTAGAATTCTCAATTCCACTCTCAGCTATGACAGTATTTGGGATCACTTTGCATTACTAAACTTGACAGAATCAATAACATATCACACAGACAATATCAAAATAGCACCAATGGAGAGAAGATATGAACATAAACAGTAGACCAGACTCAATTCATCAGCTCAAAAAAAAAAAAAACTTACCTTATTTAGCATGAGAACTGGTCACTGTAGACTACTAGAACATCTATACTGACTAAAGATCTCCCACACATGAATATCCTTGTGAAAAAAGGTGCCAGAATCCTGAACACATTCTAGAAGAATGCCCACTTTATAGTGAAATGAGATGCCAGAGGGTGCGAAGCTGAGACAAAAGCTGTGGGGCAGCCGCTCCAAGCTGATGAAGACTACAGACTTCATCATGACAAGTGGCCTGAAAATATAGCATGACCAAAGATCCTGAACACAAACAAGAAAGAAACAGCTGAAAAAGTAGTTTGATACACTGTCCTTTATCTTGTGTTGAAAATATGCAGCAGATAACATCTAGAACATTCCACAAAGTAACCTTTGCAATGTGAGCTCAGTTCATCATAACATTGCCTAGTGACAGTTTGCTCAGTTTTCTTGTCTCCATTCCACTTACAAAGCATATGGTGACCACTGCAATAAAGTGAAGTGCTAAAGCACTTGTCTATTCTCACAGTGGTAGCTTTTGTAGCAATTTCTTTTGCAAAATGAAGTTGCTAGTCCAACCTACACTAAGTTACCAATTATTACATGCTGTGGTTTATGTGCTCACAGTATTCACATGGGATCCTAGTATCTGTTGTTACTTGTGTCTGTCAGCAATCATTTACCATTTCTTTTGTATTTTCTGTAACTAATCTCTGCTAGTTAAAGCCTTTCGCATGATAAATATGAACTGTCTCATTCTATTAACCAAGTTCAATCACTATTATATTAGCCTGCCACTGTAAGGCTGTCATCCTTGACATTTTATGGTGACCTGGTTCTTGAACTAAAAGGCTCATCATTTTACAGATTGATGTATCTGTCTTGTTGTAAAAGGTAACCATGGTACAATAGCTGAGAATGCTGTCGGGGGATGAAGTGTTTGAGACTTCATTGTACTAGGTCTCAATAACTTCACTTTCATAACAGTATCCAGGTTCCCATTTACAGATGGGATGACTGGAGAGTCAATAATGAATTGAATATGGTACTGTTCTTTGCCAGGAGAAGCAATCGATGTGTTACTCAGACGCTCACAAGTAACGCTGTTTACTCCTGTGTTATGATAATTTGTTTGTACAATTCCTGGCTAGTTTGTACAACTCTTGCTTAAATGCTCATTGTGTTTAGAGACACGTCTTCAAGTTGTTTATTGTTAACAGTTCTCTAACCTCCAGTAGCATGAAGCTATGTGATATACTAGTTTGGAAAACTTGAATTTAACAATGGCACCAAATGGGAAATGCTTAGAAAAGTGAACCCTTAAACTTCCAAATATAATTTAACAGATTTTTGTCATATTCAAAACAAAAAAAATCAATTGTTGTATAGTATAAAAAGAAATTAACCCTTTACAGTCCAATTTATCTGAAACATATAGCATATTAACCATATCTTGTTATTTAGCTAAATTTGATTTATTAACAAAAACTGTATCTTTAAATCTAAAAATAAGTTTTAATTACTTTTTTTTGGTTCTTGTTAACCTTGAAACACCAAAAATTATTGTTCTTCTTTTGGATATTAAAACTAATATCTTGTAAATTATGTTGGACTCTAAAAGGCTAAGCAACATAGCGAATCGTGAGCCATCAATGTACATCACATGGAATTGTAAAGGGTTAATGGAAAGTAAGCAAATTGAGCTAAAATTATTATTATCTGATTAAAGACATTTAATTTAGTGATCCATGATGAGATATTCGTGTTACAAATATATATTAGTACAAGTACAATACAATAAAAAGCTGCTACCCAGCTGCATGATCTGGGTTCAATACCCAACTGGTACAGGTGGATTTTATTTTTTTATTTTTTTTTGGTATTGCAAATGACTCCTGGGATTGACCCAGTCTAAAAAATACCAGAACAAGGGAAGTAAAGTGGCTGGTGTACCACATCACCCTTAGTGCACCATTGGTCAAGAAAATATTGGCACAACACCATATTCCTAATATGCCACATGGCATGTACATAAAATTTTTACTTTAAAATGTTACTAATATGGAAGGATATTAACAAATCTATAACAATAATATTTTGTCTTATCTGTTTATCTCATCCAGTGACACGTTCAAACTTCTATTGAATATACATATCTTATTCAGACATATTGCCACCTTGATAAATACTAGGCGTCCCTCGTGTATTGAAGCAAATATTCCATTCATTGGGAAGCTACGGATTAAAAATGTTACAACATAATTAGTTTTTTAATCCAGATGCTTTTTGGACACTTTAAAATACCAGAGGCAGTGTAAGCCTATATGAATCAAGTAGCTAAATAAGCAGTTTGTTGCTAAGTGGCAGGTACCATTAGTTAGTAGGTTGATTAGGACTATAAGTAGTTCTAGCTGAGCTGTTGATTTAAGGCTAACATAATTCTTTAAAAATGGCATGTGTATAAGATGGTGAACAAATCAACCCCTCATATCAGAAATGGAATGAGATTGTGAATTTAGTCCCCTCACAGTTGAAACTGGTGAGTGTGAATTTATCGGCCCCTCAGTTGAAAGTTTGATGAGTGTGAATTTATCAGCCCCCTCACAGTTGAAAGTTTGGTGAGTGTGAATGAATAAGTCCCTCACAATGATAGTTTTATGAGTGAATTACAGTCCCTCACACATCAAAGTTTGATGAGTGTGAATGAATCAGTCCTTCACAGTGAAAGTTTGATGAGTGAATGAATCAGTTCCTCGCAATGAAAGTTTGATGAGTGTGAATGAATCAGTCCCTCACAATGAAAGTTTGATGAGTGAATTAATCAGCCCCTGACAATGAAAATTTGATGAGTGAATGAATCAGTCCCTCACAATGAAAGTTTGGTGAGTGTGAATGAATGAGTCCCTCACAGTGAACGTTTGATGTGTGTGAATGAATCAGCCCCTCACAATGAAAGTTTGATGAGTGTGAATGAATCAGTCCCTCACAATCAAAGTTTGACGAGTGTGAATGAATCAGTCCCTCACAATCAAAGTTTGATGAGTGTGAATGAATCAGTTCCTCAAAATGAAAGTTTAATGAGTGTGAATGAATCAGTCCCTGACAATGAAAGTTTGTTGAGTTTGAATGAATCAGTTCCTTACAATGAAAGTTTGATGAGTTTGAATGAATCAGTTCCTCACAATCAAAGTTTGATGAGTGAATGAATCAGTTCCTCGCAATGAAAGTTTGATGAGTGTGAATGAATCAGTCCCTCACAATGAAAGTTTGATGAGTGAATTAATCAGCCCCTGACAATGAAAATTTGATGAGTGAATGAATCAGTCCCTCACAATGAAAGTTTGGTGAGTGTGAATGAATCAGTCCCTCACAGTGAACGTTTGATGTGTGTGAATGAATCAGCCCCTCACAATGAAAGTTTGATGAGTGTGAATGAATCAGTCCCTCACAATCAAAGTTTGACGAGTGTGAATGAATCAGTCCCTCACAATCAAAGTTTGATGAGTGTGAATGAATCAGTTCCTCAAAATGAAAGTTTAATGAGTGTGAATGAATCAGTCCCTGACAATGAAAGTTTGTTGAGTTTGAATGAATCAGTTCCTTACAATGAAAGTTTGATGAGTTTGAATGAATCAGTTCCTCACAATCAAAGTTTGATGAGTGTGAATGAATCAGTTCCTCAAAATGAAAGTTTGATGAGTGTGAATGAATCAGTCCCTCACAATGAAAGTTTGATGAGGGAATAAATCAGCCCCTCTTTGTGTCGAGGAATCTGACCAGGAGAATCAGTTTGCAATATATTTATAAATATAACGTGTGCTCATGTACATGTTGTTCTCAAGGGCCTCTGCCTCTCTTGTTGTATATCCTTTGTGCCTACCCTTTGTTGTGATGTTAACACATACACTTTTGTTTTGTTTTAATCTGATTCATGTCTGGCACATCTTGTAAATTATGAGCTTAACGTTAGTGCAATTTTGTCTGTAAATATTTATTTTTTTCTCCCCCCAAAAATGGATGAAAAGTTTTTGTTTTCCAATTAATTTCAGGCATGAATTTCAGTCAGTTTGTGATTACAAACCCAACACTTTGAGATAGGTGAAACTGATCAAGGATAGTGTTGCATTAGTGTGGCTCTATGCGGCGTGAAGATGCCAGTGTTACCTCACAAAACCATTGTGCCATAAATATGGTATTACCAAGAGTACATATACCACCAATGTAGCCTTTCAGTCTGTATGTTTTCATGTATGGCAGTTGCGATGGAAATGCCTTTTATGTGAAAAAACATATATATATATATATATATAGTTTGTAATTTCTTTGTTAAAAAATTGTATTTGTTTCTCTTCAGCTTTAATATCTTTTTAATATTGTGAAATCTAGCTTTTTTTTTTTCTTGAACAAAAAATAAATTTTGTTATTTGAAAGTTAACAATGTTGTACACCATATTGAGACTACTTTGATGAATGATATATATATATATATATATAAAGGAAAGAAGTATAGATAATACTATCGTCCATCATTCACCTTTTTGTTATGTGAGGTGTATGACCTCCACTACAGCTAGCTCCATTACCTTAGCATGTTTTCAAGCATTTGTAGTAGAGGATTCAATATCAGTGGATTTACATGATGAGGTTGCTAGCACTATGCACAATCTTCTAAAGTGGCCTTTTAGAACATTCTTACCACTTGGGTGCAAAGAAATATCATACAAAACATTCAAGAGTGCACATGATAGTTTGTGAAACTAACATTTCCAGAATGTATGTATACATACCATTTCAAAGTCTAATCTGAGATCAAACATAACATGAAGGCAGCAGACATGATAATACATTTATGCAAAAATGCAACCGGGCATATTCCAATTGTAATTGCAGTAGGGCCCTTCTGTCATATGGGGGTGTGTTTCAGACAATTGCAGGTAAGATGAACACAATCTCTTTCTTTCTGGCATTTTCAAATAAAAAAAGTCCTAATTTGTATACACTATTGTATATTATTCACTGATGTAGCACTTTTTATTCCATTCAACGCTTTTTCCTTACTGTTCACAATTGTACTGCTTGGCTGACATGAGCTCCTTGCCGAAAGTGATAGGCCACATCCCTAACACGATGAACATCATTGAAAACTGGCAGCGAAACCGTAAAGCAGGGCCCTAGTGTGTTAAATGTTATAAAGCTTGTTGAAATTGTATTTATTTAAACTTCCTCCATTTTAGTTATATTTCAGTAAATGTGAATTTCTGATACTTGCCGTGAAGATTGCACCAAGTAGTGATAAGAATATGTGTACAAATTGGTTGTTGTTCGAAATTGCTGACTGCTTGAAAGTAGTTACTTACACAAAATATTTAATTTTAGGAAACATAACGATAAATATGTTAGCACTTGTGAATTTGTATTCAATCAGTCATTTTGTCATGAATAAAGTACATAACATTTTTTTGTCTTTGTGTGTGTCATGTTAGGACTTTAAATGATAGGCATTTGTTTGTTTTCGAAGCTACCCCTCTCTAGTGTTCACTCTTGTAGAATATGAAATATTTGCAGGTCATAGTGACTTTTATATCCCTTGACATATTGAAGAAGGTGGGTCTGGGTCCTCCTGGCTGTAGTGCAATACAAGGTTTCTTAGCAGACTCAACACTACACGGATCAGTGTTGATACCCACCTTGGTTCTTTCTTGACTTACTCGAGTCACTGAGTTTAATTTTTGTCCATCTGCCATTGCTCTGGCTTCATTTTCCACTGTTCTTTGATATCCCAACTCTTCCTCTGCTGGATTCAATCCAGCTCATGCCTGGTTATATTATGATTCTAATGGATTGTCCTGTGAATAGTTATAAAGATGGTATTTCCTTGTCGCATTTCACGGTGTATAGGTATGGAGAGTGGCTTGTGGAAAAGAGTGATCTCAGATGAACAGCCCTTTAATTTGATCTTTTCTATAATCTGGGCATGGCATACTTTTTGTCAATACCTTGGTTCCTCATGACATTTACCACTGCATTTATTTCCATGGAATCAAGGGCCATTTTGTAGTCTACAAACACAACATGTGTACGTACAGACTTTCCACGCTCTCTCCATCAACTGGCTGATTGTGTGGTGGTTGGGTGGCTCTTCCAGAAACCTGCCTGTTGCCATGGTTAATTCTCGTCGAGTTGATTTTATAATCTGCGGGTAATAGTGGATTGTCATGTTCGGCTTCACTGTCTTTCTCTCCTCGAATTTCCAGTTAAATTGGAGATTGTGTGTTCTTTATGTTTATATTACATCTGGCAGTCATTCCTTATGGTTTTAGTTTTCATGTCCCAGGCTCCTACCAACAATATCTTATATGTCATTGCTTGTCTTAACCGTACATTTTTCTGTGTAGCTGAAATATGTTCACTGTGTTTCATCATGAAGTCCTGAGATTTCTAAGCCTGTCATCTGTGACCAGCATCAGCTCAGCATGTCTTCTGTGACCACCATCAGCTCAGCATGTCTTCTGTGACCAGCATCAGCTCAGCATGTCTTCTGTGACCACCATCAGCTCAGCATGTCTTCTGTGACCACCATCAGCTCAGCATGTCTTCTGTGACCACCATCAGCTCAGCATGTCTTCTGTGACCACCATCAGCTCAGCATGTCTTCTGTGACCACCATCAGCTCAGCATGTCTTCTGTGACCACCATCAGCTCAGCATGTCTTCTGTGACCACCATCAGCTCAGCATGTCTTCTGTGACCACCATCAGCTCAGCATGTCTTCTGTGACCACCATCAGCTCAGCATGTCTTCTGTGACCACCATCAGCTCAGCATGTCTTCTGTGACCACCATCAGCTCAGCATGTCTTCTGTGACCACCATCAGCTCAGCATGTCTTCTGTGACCACCATCAGCTCAGCATGTCTTCTGTGACCACCATCAGCTCAGCATGTCTTCTGTGACCACCATCAGCTCAGCATGTCTTCTGTGACCACCATCAGCTCAGCATGTCTTCTGTGACCACCATCAGCTCAGCATGTCTTCTGTGACCACCATCAGCTCAGCATGTCTTCAGTGACCACCATCAGCTCAGCATGTCTTCTGTGACCACCATCAGCTCAGCATGTCTTCTGTGACCACCATCAGCTCAGCATGTCTTCTGTGACCACCATCAGCTCAGCATGTCTTCTGTGACCACCATCAGCTCAGCATGTCTTCTGTGACCACCATCAGCTCAGCATGTCTTCTGTGACCACCATCAGCTCAGCATGTCTTCTGTGACCACCATCAGCTCAGCATGTCTTCTGTGACCACCATCAGCTCAGCATGTCTTCTGTGACCACCATCAGCTCAGCATGTCTTCTGTGACCACCATCAGCTCAGCATGTCTTCTGTGACCACCATCAGCTCAGCATGTCTTCTGTGACCACCATCAGCTCAGCATGTCTTCTGTGACCACCATCAGCTCAGCATGTCTTCTGTGACCACCATCAGCTCAGCATGTCTTCTGTGACCACCATCAGCTCAGCATGTCTTCTGTGACCACCATCAGCTCAGCATGTCTTCTGTGACCACCATCAGCTCAGCATGTCTTCTGTGACCACCATCAGCTCAGCATGTCTCTGCATGCCTGTATCAAACAAATGTTTCTTCCCTTCCTCTTTCCTTGTGTTCTGTCTTCCAAGACCTTCTTCACTGGGCCCTCATGACATAAGTTGTGTTTTTGTAGCAGCTTTCTTTCCTCTCACTTCCAGCAACACCTTTTATTTTTGTTTGATTTTCTCTGTCCAACTCATTTTTATTAATCATTTGGTAACACCACATCTCAAAAACCTCCAAGTATTTCTTTTCTCTTTTATTAATTATCCATGTTTCAGAATCATACAATACCACAGATAACATGTGGTCAGGATTCCTTTCTGTAGCATCATAGTAATGCTACTTAGTATCAGGGCTTGCTGTTTCTTTCTAAATGTTTTCTTTACCAATGCAATTCTAGTTATTATTTCTCTATGGTATCGTATTGTGCATCGGCTGTTATCTAGTCAGTTTGTTTTGCCTGATAGCAATTGTAAAGTGACCTGATTACCTTATACCACAAGCCTGTAGTGCAATACAAGGTATCTTAGCAGCCTCAACACTACAGAGATCAATGTTGATTCACCACCCTGATGGTCAGGCTGCTGTAACAGCCTGTTTCCAGTGCACAGCATGAATGTGAGGTGATGTTGCACCTGACCCGGCACAGAGCATTCACACCTTCAGGCATTTGAAACTGAAAATTATTTTTTAGATTAAAAGATTGTTAATTTAGTACTGATAGGTTACATACAGTGAATGAGGCTGGCCACATTGGAGATGGATAGTAACATCAGAGTAATCCTACAATGGCTGATGATGGCCGATGCAACTCACTTGGCACAAGAAAGGTGATAAGCTCTTTATGACACTCAACAGAACAAGAGGATGAACTTAACAAATGGAGGTGTTTTTGGATACCAGTCTCGTGATCAAGGAGGGAACAGGTTCACAGCCCTTGTCAAAACCTGCACACTGCAAGTGGCCCTTAATCTTCAGCTCTATAAATCTTCCAGTGTACTTCATCCATTGAGTCTTATTGGCTGAACCTGGTCACTAACACTGAGGTTGCCCGACTTAACTTGATAGCATTCTTCAATGCTGGATCAACAGTCTCTCTCTTCAGCCACTTCTACACCTGTCCATGGAAGTCAGGTGTGAGAATAAACTGCACCCATCATGAAGTCACACTCACAACACCTGGCTGAGATACATCACCTCCACTTCATCTTGTATGTAGCCTTAGACTCTGCTACCAGCCATGGTTACCTAGGCTGATTACTTAACATGACTTCATCGAGAATAACCACAGCAAAAAAATAATTATTATAATATAGACAATGGGATATGTAATTATTCATAATAAACATCTGATGCAGACTTGTGGATGACATACAAAGTAGAACATGTTCTTCAAATCTGTTGGCTGCATGAGAGGAGCAGATGTGACCGCACGTTCACCTCCAATCCATGTGATGGACAAACCATGATGGCATGAAACATACCCCCAGTTCTATTATACTTGCAAAAATTAAGCTCTCTTCAAATGAGGGCATGGAAATGTGAGGAAATCTTCCACAGCTCCTGAAAAGAAAAATTCTGTCAGTGTTTTAACATGAATCTTACGTGCTGTTTGTTTAGACAGAATCTACAATTATAACAAACAACCTGTTCGATTTTGGTGGTCAGTCTCATATTTCTCTTGTCACAATACAGCTTATCTCTCAAATACCATATATTTCCTCTTACTTGGTGGTCTGTCTCAGGTTTCTCTTGTCACTATACACCATATCTCTAAAATAATACCTTATATATCGCCTGACCTATTGGTGATCTGTCTCAGGTTTCTCTCATCTCTGTTCAATTTATTCCCTCCATTTGGTTGGAGAGGACATATTTAGAGAAGATTGCTAGGAGGAAATAGTTTTGTGTAAATGTTAGATCCTATTTTTGGACATGGCTGATCAAGATGCTGAGCTGTGTCAGTCAGCGGTCCAAAGCTGACTGTTAGCGTTAGGGCCAGCGACCCAGAGCTGCCAAGACCCTTCTCCACCTCCAAGTAGTGATAACAGGGCAGACTGGCTAAGGAGGTGAGATTGAAGAGGGAAGGCTAATCTGGTACCAAAAAATCAAATGCTAAATTCGGCTATGTCAGATCGAAAGGTACAAATTTCACACTCAAGCTGTAAACTATGATATTCCGGACTGCTACTTGCAAAGTCCAGTTCAGGACTTTTTAGCGTGAGTTTGACAAAGAAGATTGTGAATTGGACAAATTTCTGCCTATTATGTAAACTGACCTTTTGGGGGTTGGGTTACGGAGATGATGAAGAAGCCAGTTAATAGACCTACTTCATGAAATGACTAATTTCACCATTAGGGTACTGTATATCAAATAAACACATGCGTGCACTGAGCAGCAGTATGCGACATCAGGTTGAGAGGAGTTAACATTTAGCTATTTTTGTCTAAAAATTAATGTTCGCTTACTGGTTCTTTCGCTCTGATCCGAGTGGTCTAGAAGTATAGGTCGACTAAGAAGAACTGAGGAAACTCTGCTCACCTTCTTATATTTTATGTATATATATATGCTGAGGGCAGCAAGCGCCCTCTAATTTGTGCATTTTTTATAAGTAATGAAGGTTTCTCGGATGGTCTCAATTACTGGTTCCATCCTCTGTAAGATGTGCATTGAACCAGTTGTGGTTGGCCCATTCCTTCATGCCAAATGTAGCTAATGCTGTATTATAAATGACACAATTCATAACGTTCCAAAAGGGGACGGCTTGGCCTAGTGGACCGGCTCACAATCCGAAGGTGCTGGGTTCGATCCCCATCACAGTACCGGCCGTTACCCTGGGGAAGCAAACCCTTAGAAAATACAGGAGGAAGCAGACCCTTACATAAAATGCATGCTGAAGTCGGATGCACTGGGCCGACAGGCGCAAAATAAAAACCACAGTGCAACGCACACCGCCTTGGGGATAAGAGAAATAAGGCGAACGCAAAAAAAAAAATAACGTTCTACTTAGCTGTGGCGTCACATTGTGATTTTTTTTTGGAGAGCAATACTCAGGTCAGACATAAACCTCTCCACCATGTAAGGAATCACTATCTGTGCAGTGTTGATGCAAAGATGCCCTCATTGTTTGCAGTGGCATATTGTGCAAAGCTGTAAGTGTACCCTGCTGCATACAAGAGCATGGTCGGAGTCACAGTCTGCTCTGATAGCTTCTAGTGTAGAGAACCATGTTTAGAGCTGAGAATCTGGTGACAATCAAGTCTATCTGATGCCATTGGTGTTTCCAGGATACTTTATGTTACGGCTTGCTCTTGAAGAAAGTATTTGTAATATAAAGGTCTTGTTTAGTGCACAGCTCCAGCAACCTCTGACTGTTGTCATTTAACCTGCCAATATCATGATGTCCAAGACAGGTGGACCATGCTTTGTGGTTCCCACCTACTCTAGCAATTAAATTCGCAGTGAAGGAAGAGTGCTTCTTCCCTGGGGCTGTTCTTAATCATTTTCTCCAGCTGTCCATAGAATTGATCCTTCGCTTCCTTCAGAGATGTCAGGGTTGGGGCATAGACGATAAGGATATTAACAGGACCTGTAGCGCTGATGAGGCAAATGGTCAGTAACCTCTCAGAGCGAGGATCAAGTGAGTTCATAAGGGTGATTTAATAGCAAAGCCAACACCATGCTGTCGAGAATCTTCAGGTTCACGACACTTCCAGAAGAAAGTGTAGTTTTTCTCCCTAAGTGAGCCAGTAGAGGACAACAGACATAATTTTTTCTCTCTTCGCCATATCCAGGAGAAGTGTAGAGAACAGGACCAGCCGCTCTTTATGATGATTCTAGACCTCACCAAGGCCTTCGACTTGGTTAGTAGAAAGGGTCTATTCGAACTCCTCGAGAAGATCGGCTGCCCCCCAAAACTGCGCAGTATGATCATTTCTTTTCACACAGACATGAAGGTCACAGTTCTATACGATGGATCATCTTCAAACTCTTTTTTAAAATCAAAAGTGAAGCAGGGATGTGTGCTTGTACCGGCCGTCTTTGGGATCTTCTTTTCCATGCTCCTATCATATGCTTTTGGATGGCATTTATCTGCACATCAGGTCAGATTGGCGGCTGTTTAATCTGTCTTGACTGCATGCGAAGACCAAGATGGGGACGGTGTTCATTAAGGAGATGATATTTGCGGATAATGCAATTCTAGTGACTGGGAGACAGATTCGCTGAGGGGTGCAAGCAGTTTGGGCTCACCACAATCATGGAAAAGACAAAAGTCGTCACACAGGGTATTACCACTCTCCCCTCCATAAAGATTGCTGGCGTCACTTTGGTGGTCACAAATAGCTTCCCTTATCTGGGATCTGCCATCAGCAACGCTCACTCGAGAAAAAGATAAGACAGTAGGCATGGCAGTGCGCGTGCCGCCATGGCCCGCTTGACGAAGAGAGTCTGGGAGAACACTGCACTGTCTCACTACACCAAAGTCCGGGTCTATCAGACCTGCGTATTGGCACTCTCATGTTGAGTATATATATATATATATATATATATATATATATACACACACACTCACATATATAAGAGAACGTGAAAAGACCACCTGTACTAATTGACTTGGCACCAGTTGAGTTGATGATTCTCTAAATTTAGCCTTTACCATAAAATCTAATTTACAAGATTTCTCTCTGATCAAGGCAAACCACATGTAATTACCGGTAGCTAAATAGGGACTCTTTGTCTTTCTCTGTGCAAGATCTGGCATGGAAGAGGCTAGTACATCTGCTTTTATTGAAAACAGCTTTTCTGGAGTCTGTCTTGACCATAACTTCATTCATTCATATTACTGTCTGGTTGCGGTATTGGGTAAATCTACCTGTTACAATTCAGCAGTGACTGACTTGCAAGTTTAACTGACAATTCACATGCTGAGCAGCACTATGTGACTTCAGGCAGAGAAGAGTTATCATTGACTTAATTTTGTCTAAACTGAATGTTCACTTACTAGTTCTTTCACTCTTTGATACTGAAAATACTGAGGAAATTCTGTGCTCATTTTCTCAGCTGTAAAACAAACTAGATCTTCATCAACTGTTACTAAGTCTTCCAAGTTTTCTAGAAAGTGCCTGTATGCAGGACTACAGATGTCATGATTCTCAGCACTGAAAACGATCCTGTAATATTTTTTAGAGAGAAAGCAAAAAAGAGTGATACATTTTAATGCATTTACATATACAGGAGGCAAAAGAATGATACATTTTTTAAATGCATTTACATACCCTAGGGAGGAGAGACATAACAATTCAGTAATGTAGCTTTCCAAGGAGGGACAATTCAAACAACTAAATAATTCCTGCATTGCAGGTAGGGTTGGAACAGCCAAAGATTATGGAAGCAGCCCTAAACAAGTACATGCTGAAAACTGATGAACTGAGCCTCCAGACACAGAACAATGCAATGTAGATCGACCCGTAAAGACAGCCATAGACACACTTTGTTGGAGGCATTGATGTGGATGTGTCTGATGGCAAATGAAGAAGAAATAAATGATATGACCAAAGTGAAACGTACAACCTCCACCTGGATGTGATGGGTGAGCTTGTGTGCCTCTGACTTCAGGAGCTATGTCGGTGGTAGCATACCAGATTCTCCCAAGCTGGGCAGCTAAAAGGGCAGAGGTCAGACCAAATGAGAAACAAGCCTGCTGTCTTGCAGGCAGGCTCCATGCGCCTGATTCTAAGGACGAGTTATTCACTCTTTTATACCTGTATACAATGAGATAGATCAGTGTCTGATGCCAGGTAGCCAAAAGTTATTCTTTTGTTTATCTGCAAATCCATCTTGTCGGCCCTTAGAAGGTGCCATCCTGTGTCTACCCTGGTTTTTCTTTTATACTATCATTTGGTTATTAGTAATCATTTTGTGGGTGGTTTCCTTATCACAGTTTACTAGTAGTAGTTTGTCCATCACAAGTGATGAAGACCACTCTCTTTGTTCAGCCGTGTGGACAGTCGAATCTCTTGCTGTGTCCGCTGAAATGGGTGACTTGCGCGGAGATTTGGATTAAAGTAAGGAAGAAACTGCGCCTTTTGTCAACCTCACTCACAGAGCCTAAGCTACCTTTTGCCAGTGGCAAGACATTCATCGAGACGACTGGAGATAGCATAGGATGCAGATTTTGCTTCAGGGTTACCACCGAAGCCTTTCCGTAAACATGTAACATGCAGGGTAGAAAGCCGGGAAGCCCGGAAGGCATCTAACGCAGTTTGTCGTGCCTTTTCGATAACCACAAGAGGTCGTATGGACAACACTCAGCGTGTGAGTGAGTCTGGCATCTATCCCCAGCTGTATTCAGTTCATCATAGTAGCATCTAAAATTCCCACACGGCATATTAGTGAAGGTGAACCGGCAGAACTAACCCGTGAGATACGACACAGGTATAACTAGTTTAAGCGTAGCGCCATTCAGCCGGCGTCCAGACCAGGATAAACGGATGGAAGAAATCACAAAAAAAGAACGAAATAACAAGTCCAGATGGAAAACAACTCCACGTATCCGTGAACACAAGTGTAAGTCGTCGACTAGTGTGAATTCCAGGCAAATCCGTGGTCTGGCGGCATCCATAATGATCCAAAACAGTAGAGAAATGTAGACTCGCAGCCAGTTACGGCGCCATCTTGACAGTTACCTACATAGTATTATATATTGGAAATTGTGATTTTCAAACCCAGAAGCCTACTCCACACTCTGCAGACTTTAGTCTGTCTGGATAGTGAGGATTGCAAAGTCATGAGCTGAAGGTCTTGTATGAATACATCCAGAATGAAGGAGTGCGACTGGTCCTTGCGTGCACCAGAGATACCCCCATTGTGAAGATGATTCATGCTTGGACTTCTGTTTGTAAAGTCTAGATACACACTCAACCGGAACAATATCTACATGCGAGCAGCCACAGACAAGGCACCCATTGCATATGAACATTGCAGACATCAATCGTAAAAGAATGAGGAATGGGATATCATGGATGTCACAGAGAGAACGACTGGTCAGGCAAACACAGAAGAGATCATGAACAAAGGAGAAGAATAGATTCCCACTGCAGATAAAATGACAGACTACCACTGGGTCATTATCAGTCTGGGGAGAGAATGTAGAGACTGGTGCAGTGGGAAAGTGACCTACGAGGTTAAACAACTAATAAGTGAAAAAGTCCAGGATTCTGATGATGCCATATATACCGATGGATCAGTGCTATATGGTAAGAAATCAGGTTGGGGCTTCAATGCTAGAGTGAGAGGTATGGTCGTTGCTGAGAGGAGCGGTGCGTACTTGACAACAACGTCTAGTATTCGAATAGAGATTGAGGCAGTGACTTTGGTTCTGGTGGGTATCTGAGACCTCTTTAATGAGTGATGTAATTGTCTTGACTCTCAATCCTTGCTTTGGAAAGTGGAGAAGTGGTGTCTATGGTATAAGTGGATAGTAGACATAGATACTTCGAACCTCCGGGAACTTGTATAAATTCACTGTCCTGGCCGCAAGGGAACCTGCAGTGGAGACATTGGCAATGGATAGGGGTGAAATTTTGAAGTTAATCAATGATCGCGTTTTGGGTGAAGACAATGTAGTCGATGAACCAGCAGATTGCAGAATTGTGAAGTCATATGCGGATCCAGCAGAC
Source organism: Ariolimax columbianus (assembly GCA_036924085.1). Lineage (NCBI taxonomy): Eukaryota > Metazoa > Mollusca > Gastropoda > Stylommatophora > Arionidae > Ariolimax > Ariolimax columbianus. The sequence continues at coordinate 25,776,516 of JAVGWX010000006.1, forward strand.
AGGGATGTCTGAGAGGATAGTACAGGAGTGTACAAACAGCGAGCTTCAGAAACCATCAGTATCTACTCGCGTCACCATTTGCTGAGAAAGACTGAATACCTATGGGTCTGCCCAGATTGCACTGATGTTGATGCTTCACAAAACAGAACAGACAATGGTCGCACAGCAGTGTTAGTCTCCTCTTATGACATGATCTTGTGGACAAATCTGACACAGATGCCAGTTCAGTCTGATGGGCCATAGACATAACAAAACAGTGCAACATAATTTCTCTTGATTCAAGCATGCAAAGACAAGAAAGAATCCATTTATTCCATCCGATCTTCATCAATGTCATGCAAAAGTTCAACTGCCGTATGATGAGATTGAAATTGATATCTCACATGTATGTTTTGCTGTATCACTTAGCATCAATGTTTACATATTTAAAATTATCTTATGTACGGTAAAGTTTCCAGTGCATGCACAGCATTAATTTAATGAAGAGTTATTTTCATTCCATTCTTCATAACATCTTGGGGGGGAGGAAGACTAACATCTGATCAGGCAAAACATACTGGCCAAGACCCTCACCTCGGCTTCCTAGTAGCCCTCCCTGTAATCTGGTTATTTTTACAGCAGCCTGGCTAGCGAGGTGAGGGATCAATGTGATCCCTGTAGCAGTGAGTGACATGCAGATGAAGCAAAACTCAGATACAAGTAATTTCAGACAACATATACGAGGCGTGTTCAAACGAAACCGGACCGAACTGCACCAAGTAAACATACATATGATGACGTCACTTCTGATGAAAACAGCACATATCAACCGTAAAGATTGCAAAATTTCATTATCATCCGACTCATAGTTTCCTCATTAGACCGTTGAAAACATGGCGGGTGTGATATGGAATCCACCCAGAGTTGTTCACCATACACTGCCTGCATTCTGCGATGAATGTCAACTGGTCGACATCCTTCAGCTTTTACAAACTGAATCACCGCTCGCTGAACAACTCTGGACAGATTCCGTATCACACCCGCCATGTTTTCAATGGTCTGCTGAGGAAACTATGAGTCGGAGGATAATGAAATTTGGTAAACTTGACGGTTGGTTTGTGCTGTTTACATCAGAAGTGACATCATGCGCAGCGCACGTATGTTCACTTGGTGCAGTTAGGTCTGGTTTCATTTGAACCTCGTATTTACCCACCTTTGCTCAATTGACAGGAGGACAGTTTTTGGTGGAGACTTGAGCAGGTTGTAAATTGTCCTGAATAGTCCATCTGTCAGTTCCTCATCATATATCACTAAAATTAAGAAAAGAAAGGGTCAGCACAAAAATGATCTGGCCTCTTCCAGAAGACAGATGCATATCCTAGCTACTTCTCACTAATTAGTTTCACTGAGTGATTAGCTCTTGGGGATGCTAGTTATAGAGTCTGGGGTCCTGTGGCTCTCCTTCCCACCCTGATCAGAAACCAGAAATGTTTCTGGCCACTGCGGGGAGCACAGAACTGTAGTTATATCCATAAAAATATGAAAGATCTCAGCTTCTTGAAAAAGTACTGTGAAAAACTAAATTAGCGACTATGCACAATTTTTCAATGGCTGTTTTGTTCAACCCCCCAAAACCCGGTGTCAACCCAGCTACAACAGGTACCTCACTTACTGTCAGAAGAAGGCAAAAAAGATTAGGAAGTAGCCTGGTCACCTCAATGCACTGTGGCTTCACACACGATGATCCTTTTGACTTGAAAACTTTAGATCTCTTTAATGAGGGCCGCCATTATGCCTGACTTTCAATCCTTGCTTCAGAAGGTACAAAAGAGTTGACTACTGTATGTAGATAGGCAGTTCGCTTAGGCGACAAGGGCTCATCGCACCAACCGTCCATGAACACAATGAGTGGCAAGTCCCAGGCTGCATGCAATTTGACCTAACCAGGTGGTGTGTGAACAGCTGTGAGGATGGGACCATGGTGGAGAGGGTCATTTTCAATCCTTGATGTCCATGGCCTGCTTTAAGAGCTGGTAGGTAGGGACAATCTCTGCAAGGTGGGTCACATTTTAAATAGGGCAGAACGGCAACAGTTTGGCATGGTCAATGTGCTTTCAAAGCATGTCTGTTGGGTAATTCTGTCATTTGAGACCTGGTCATACCAGTGGACCGCAAAAATGCGCCACTGGCTGCACATGTGGAAGGCTTCAATGTGCCTGTGATCACACTGCAGAATGGTCCAGGTTTCTGAACTGTACAGCAGGATAAGGATGACACATGTTATGTACATTCGTAGCTGCCAAAGACGGATGTGTCGGACCAAAAGGTGCAAATATCGCAGTTAAGCTGTAAACTAGCAACACAACGCATTTAATTCTCCAGACTACATCCTGCTACTTGCAAAGCCCTGTTCAGGGATTGGTAGAGGGAAATTGAGAATGAACGCGGAAGAAGAAGTAGTACATTCGTGGTTTGGTTTTCAGTGAAAGCCTCTGTCAATTCCATACTCGATGCAGGGCGTTCATAAATGTGGCAGCCAGTCCGACTCTTCGAATGATGTTCGGGTTGCTTCATACTGGGGATTATTGCAGCAATGAAAGAGCTGACATCTTGGTCTTAAAGGTTCCTGTAGCAGGGACATTAGATATCGATGTGGGTGCTATTCTGAGATCGTCAGGTGAAAATGGACCAGCAATCCATATATTCCACAAATTTGAAATGTCGTGGGTCTAAGGTGCATCTGAGAGGATGGCGGAGTGTGTTCAACCAGCGACCAATAAAAATCACCAGTGTCAATACCCATTGCTATTTGCTGAAAGAAACTGAGCACCTACGGGTCTTCTGGAATGCGGTAACATAAGATTCTTAACAGAATAGACAAATGCCTAGAGCCCACAACTGGTAGAGGAGAATGAACAAGATAAACACTTCCTTAGCAAGGAGCAGAGAAGGCTCCCTCAACTTCCTGCAGTCCCTCTCTGATATCTATCCTCTCAGATATCCTAGATTAACCCTTTACACCCTAAACCTTGTACCAGCAAATATATCTTGCATTCATAAGCATGGGATGCAACTGTTATTTGCTCTAAAAAAACAACTATCGATGCGGTGCTTGTTCACATAGTTAAACTCTGCTGATTGGATTTATAAGGCTGAGGAATAAAGGCCACTTTTACCCTGCAGTCTCCATGAAATGTGCAAGCTGTTTTTATTTCACTCCCAATTAATTTTTACTGAACCATTGCCAAAATATTTGCATTGGGCTTTGTCTCTGTATACTCATCAGTGTATTCATTGTGTTAACATCGGTTATTGCTATAGAAACTGCTGAATCGGAAACAAGGCCACTTCCTCATGCCTCGAAAGCAACAATTAGGCTAGATTGACTTTAAACAATTTTAAACGATTTTTAAAATTGTTTCTCGCACATTTGGAAGGTTATTCCATTATTGATTGTGATGCAGTTAAGTTGCTGCAACAGATTTTTCTGAGGTAGATATGTTTAGTTTGTTTATGTAGATGTTATAAATACATTTGTAGTGGAAACTAACAGATATGCCAATCTGGTTAGGAACACTATCAGTGCATTGTGGTAATTTCATGGACTTACAAGATAATTGGTGTACCCAAAAATGGGTCAGTCTAAATGTTGTGATGAAATAAACAAAATGGTGAAACTAGGTTAAAAAAAAAACAACCTTTGCTATATTACAAATGTGTCTTAAGAGAAGCAACTCCATTGGCCAGAAAACTTCTTTTTTAATCAAAATAAAAATATATTAAACATTTTGATTGGGATCAAGATGCTGAGCAGCGCATGAGCTGCAGTGGTCAGCGATCCATAGCTGACTGCTAGCGTCAGGGCTAGCGAACCAGAGCTGCCAAGACCCTTCTACACCTCCACGCGGTGATCCTGGATAACAGGCTGCAGCAGGGCAGACTGGCTAAGGAGAAGAGATCGAAGAGGGAATGCTAACCCGGTACTCAAAAAATGCTTGCTGAAGTCGGATGTGTTGGACCGAAAGGTGCAAATATCGCAGTCAAGCTGTAAACTACGACACAACGCATTCCGTTCTCTGGACTACATTCTGCTACTTAAGCCCTTTCAGGGTTTGGTAGCGGGAGAATGAGAACGAAACGAAGAAGAAACATTTTGATTGAGGCCTGAAGATGCAATACAATGAATGAGCTGACGATAGCCATCGTCACATAGCTGGCTGTTTACATCACAGTCAGCGAGCCAGATCTGACCAAAACCCTAATCCGCCTCCAAGTTGCAGCCCTGGAAATAGACTGCGTTAGTAGAGTCTGGCTAAAAGAAAAGTGATCACATTATGACGTCAAACCTGGTACTCAAAAAAGCCAGCTGAAACATAACGTGTCAGGAAGAAAAACGCAGATATCGCTGTAAACTACAGCATAATGTCCTTTTCAGGAAGAAACGCTTGAGAGAGAAGAGGTAGAAAAGATGTGATCTAAAATTATGAATATTATATCTACAGACACATAATAAAATTATCTACCACATGACGTATCAATAATAAATAAATATATATATATACATTAGTATAATGTCATTATTGCAAAAGTTTCCAGAGTGGAAAATTGCTTGCTTTTAATTGTGTCGTCAGAGAGTTGAAGACGCTATTGGTCCTTTTGTAGATCTGTTCACAGCTATCAAAAGACGAAAGATGGCCTGGTGTGGGCACGTCGCGAGGTCCAACGAAATTACCAACTCGATACTCTTTGGTTCCGTACCGGGACAGAGAGGGCGAGGACGTCCAAGGAAGAGATGGGTGGACAACATCACAGAGTGGTCAGGCCTTCGTCCCGGTGAGATGCGCCATGCGGCGACAGACAGAGAGGGATGGCGTGGGATTTTGGGAGTGTCTTCGTGTGCGCCCCACCAACCTGATGGGTTGCGGGATGAACTGAACTGTGTCTGTCACGATACTGCCTTCATTTCTTGTTAAAAACATACCCAAGTATGGAGGAGTGAACGGCCAAGCAGTTAGGGCACAGCTCTTCTGGCCAATAGAACATAGGTTCAAAACCCTGACACAGTCTACGTTTTTTATATTGCAGGTAAAAATAAAATCCTTGCCTACATGGTGTTACAACTGCGCTGGCAAGTGGCCTCTATTCCTCAGCCTTATAAACCTCCCAGTAGACCCCATTAATGGGGATAACACCTTCATGAAATAATAGTATTATCCAAGAAAATCAAATGACCTACAGAAGAACACAATCAATTATGCTTGCAACCCGAATAAAGTCAACAGGAAAATACCTTCTGCTGCCAAAATAAATGTGACTTCTTCGATGCGTTTCAAATCAGCAGAGGTGATGGTATATTTGCTGACTGGGGCTGTGGAATAATGAAATACTCAGTATATATGTATTAATTGGAATAACAATCTTCCTCCTTGTTTCAGCTTACAATGAATGGTCTTATTCCTTTCTGTTTAGCTATTTAACTAATGCATTTACTGCAAAAAATATTTTTTCTTATGTAAAACTCAAAACACAGCATCACTTAGTCGTACTGTAAAAACTCTATTTGGTCTGACTGAAGGGGCATGGGCTAGATTCAAGGATGACCTCTGGAAAACAAAATTGGTTTCCATGTACAAAAATAAACATTTGTTCAATGAAACACGCTAACTCTTCCGGAAATGAAAAGTACAAAATCTGGACTTCCGCCAATAAACAAAATAAAACATTTAGGTAAACTAGGAATGGGAAAATATATGATTTTATGAACACAGTCGCAAAAGCCGATATATCAGCTCCTGGGAGTGAATGACAAATCACTGTTTAGTATAATTCTGTCCATACTTTGTCTCTTACCTTCTCTTGTCACCTCAATCAGAATTCATAATTGATCGAAGAAAACTATCCTAAACAATTGTGGATACATGCATACACAGATGGATCAGCAACAAATGCTGTAAGAATGGTATCTTTATAACTGGTATCTTTATAACATACCCTGAGGACCATTATGACACAAGGAGTGTTCCCACTGGTAAATTCTGCTCCAACTATACAGCTGAGGTTCAAGCTCTCAAACAGGCTGAGGTTCAAGCTCTCAAACAGGCTGAGGTTCAAGCTCTCAAACAGGCTGAGGTTCAAGCTCTCAAACAGGCTGAGGTTCAAGCTCTCAAACAGGCTGAGGTTCAAGCTCTAAAACAGGCTGAGGTTCAAGCTCTCAAACAGGCTGAGGTTCAAGCTCTCAAACAGGCTGAGGTTCAAGCTCTCAAACAGGCTGAGGTTCAAGCTCTCAAACCGGCTGAGGTTCAAGCTCTCAAACCGGCTGAGGTTCAAGCTCTCAAACAGGCTGAGGTTCAAGCTCTCAAACAGGCTGAGGTTCAAGCTCTCAAACAGGCTGAGGTTCAAGCTCTCAAACAGGCTGAGGTTCAAGCTTTCAAACAGGCTGAGGTTCAAGCTCTCAAACCGGCTGAGGTTCAAGCTCTCAAACAGGCTGAGGTTCAAGCTCTCAAACAGGCTGAGGTTCAAGCTCTCAAACAGGCTGAGGTTCAAGCTCTCAAACAGGCTGAGGTTCAAGCTCTCAAACAGGCTGAGGTTCAAGCTCTCAAACCGGCTGCCAACATGATCCAGAACAGCAATTCTGATTGCCACCAAGTCGCCATCTTCACAGACGCATTATCTGTGCTGCAAGCTCTTAAGTGTGGTAAACTCTCGCTTATGAGAAGTGAACACTGGGCAGGGTAGCTGCTGGAAAGCGAACTATACTCCAGTGGCTGCCATCCCACTGTGACGCACCTGGGAATGAGAGGCCAGATAGGCTTGCAAAGAGGGAAGGAGAATGTGAACAAGAAGACAGTGAAATCACATACTTGGAGAAAAGAGAGTTGTCCAGGCTGTCAGAAGAGAACCAACCCAACGATGACTACCCCATCCTTTACCGGCAAGGGGAGACTATCATTCTTCGCCTCAGGACTTGGCACAATAGACTGAATAAGCACATGTACACGCTTTGCCGGTGTATTTCGCCGCTATGTACATGTGGGACAGGCGAACAAACTGCCGAGGATGTTTTGCAGGACTGTCCTCTGTATGTTCAGCTAAGGAGGATACATTTTTTTTTTTTAATTTAAAAAAAACAAACTATCATACAACATTTTCTCCATTGCTGGGGTAGTCGAGGGGTTTTGAAGGCTGAGGACTACAGGCCGCTTCGCCACTGCTGTTACCACGTCGTGTGCTGGATATGATTATTTATTTCACGTTAAGGAGGATACACTAGCCAAATGATTCAACACTACAATCAAAGCTGTATGGAGCTAAAGAGCAACTGCAGTCAAGTTCATCACGGAAACTCGCCTGATGATGCAAACATCTATGATGCGATCACAAGGAGAAAATTCATCATTATCATCCTTTCCCTGTCACTCCAGATTGTGGAATATAGGTCTAACATCGTTTGAGATCAAAGGAATGGGATACACAGAGCAAATGGGGAGGAGAAAGACTGCATACAGACCTGCAGCATGCTGGACATACAAAACTGCAGAAATGGGACACTCAAGTCTGCAGAAAACTGGACATTCAAACCTGCAGCAAACTGGGCATTCAAGCTTGCAGAAAACTACTCCCTCATACCTGCAGTGAGCTGGTCACTCAAAACTTCAGCAAAGTGGACATTCAAACTTGCAGCACACTGGACATTCAAACCAGCAGCAAACTGGACATTCAAACTTGCAGCAAACTGGACATTCAAGCTTGCAGCAAACTGGACATTCAAACTTGGCACACAAAACTGCGGCAAACGGGACATTCAAATATACAGCAAACTGGACACGCAATCCTGCAGCAATATAGACATGTAACTCAGATACATCACAAGACAAACTGAAGGGAAAATAAAGCACACACAACTAATCAAACAACAAGTCCACAATGGAGACTTGAAAGAGAATATTAGTCCTCCACAGAACATATCAATGGTGATGTCTCACTTCTTGTGGTTCAGTATGTTCCATAACATATGATCGTAAAGAGACCTCACTAGCAGTTTCTGAGTGGTTCTCTACAACTATATGATTCATTTTCAACAATATCATTGCAGGATCTGATCTTTAATTACATTCACACTGTGAAACACATTATCCTAAAATGTGTGGTTGGAGCAACATTTTTGGGGTTTAAATTGAATGCCATAAATAGTATGGAGATGGGTTGGAAATAAGACTTTCATGTAGATTTCATCACTAACCAGTAGCTTGTGAAGTCAAATCAGATGTCCAATCCAAGATCTTGAAGGAAACAGTGTCACATGTTCGCTTAGGTAAAAGGTCCCTGTTTCTTTCCCAGTTTCTCTCAGACAACTCAACGATACTTCCTAAATAGTCTGTTCAGAAACAAAATGTGATGGAAATATGCTCAATTAAATAAAGTTTACTGGATAAAGAAAAGAGAATTCCAAGAAATTGCATAGTACTAAAAACTGGTCGCGTGTATGTCAAAGGAAACCAACGATGAGTCTTGGGACCTACTATGTTCCCCAAAGTTCAACATCAAAGATAACTGGCCGACGCGATCCAGATAACATTATATTACATTGAATTAGGTCCAGCGACTGTGAACCCACTGTCCAAGAATTCTCTTTGATTTTGGTCTCTGCTGTCAAGAGTTTCCCTTTGAACAGCACTGACTAGACTCATTCTAGACCATACATTTGTAGCTCATTGTCTGGCATGTCCCTTTAACAATGACTTCAAAGGAATTTTAACATTTGGCATTCCTCACTCTTACCTATTTTCTCTATCCGTCCTGAGATAATTTCTCTTACATGAGGATCTGTTGGATCGCCCGTTCCTATAAACTTGTCGCTGTAGTCGCAAACATTTCTTTCATGGAGCTTAGGATTGCCAACATTACTTCTTTCTTAGCGACAATGGCTTCTGACTAAGTCAGTGTAGTGGTTACCGAACTCAACTCAACACAACCTTGTTGTGTGCCCCGTTATATGTTTCTAATTGCTGGACTGTTTTAAATATATTTAAGGTTTTCATTTGAAGGCCCCTCGTTGTTGTACTTACTTTGCCATTCACTTGTGCCGTTAAGCATCGTGGGGAACTGAAGTTGTATTTTTTGTGCTGGTGTGTTGAGCTAGTAAAAACTTATGACCCAAGTGCTAATTACATGGACTATACTTATTTTCTGTACATTTATTATGAAAGTTGCCTCAAATAAAACAACCCCACTCAAATGTGAAGCCAGTCCTGCTGTATGGAGTGGAAGCCTGGAGGATGACCAAAGACAATGACAGAAGACGGCAGGGTATTGTCAACAGATGCCTGAGTAAAGATTCTTGATTCTTGTCATGGAACATCCAGGGAATGAGAGGCATAGACAGACCAAGGAATACATGGAGACGAGATCTGGAGGCGGAAGTAAAGAAAACAGGAAAAAGCTGGAAGGAAGTGGAAAAGACTGCACAGGACAGCGCTGCTTGGCGAGGGTTGGTTGATGGCTTATGCACTCCTGGGTGATAGAAGGCAAATAAGAAGTAAATAATATCCACCATCTAAAAAAATAAAAATATGAAGTTGATAATACACACCTGTACACATGACCTGTGGAGCAAACATCGCAGCAACAATGCTGCTAATTCCAGTCCCTGCCCCAAGATCAAGAACAGATGAATTTTCCAGGTATTTATGATTATGAATGAGGTAATCACACAACAGCAGTGCCCCAGACCAGACCTGTAACAAATAATAGAAGAAATTGGCTATTGGTTTGATCAGGCACCTACAAACCCACTCCAGGATTGACAGATGGCAATGTGGTCCTCTTCGGAAACGATGGACCTTGATGCAAGCCTTCTATCCCCCATCAAAATACAACCACCTACAAGTACAAGAGGGCATAGTTACAAATTAACTAAAGAAAGGTCCAGATTAATTATTAGGAACTATTTTGTTGTTGTCAGAGAGTGGTGAATACTTGGAATGCATTGCCACAGAAAGTAGTGAAGGCAGGGACAATTAATGCATTTAAGAATAAATTGGATGCGTATAGCTTTTAGAGCAAGGTAATACAAATGAAACTGGTTGTACACAGACTCTACAAAGTCTTCTAAACCAACATAAAGACGTTAAGTTAAGAATAATAGAAGAAATCCAACTCACCCATTCAAGTATAGCACAACCACCACCGTGTACCATCCTAAATTGTGGAGACAATTGAATGTATATCTCCACAACTTCTTATTCATTCTAATGTAGACCTTGCTTCACATTGATTGATGATCAATTATTCTTCTTCTTCTTTGTCATTCATTCTCAAACCTTCTGCTACCGGCACATCACATCCGATTTTAGCTGTTTTTTTTAGAACCGGGTTTGCCTTCCTACTGTGATCCCTATTCCTTGGCCAGACTATATTAGTGACTGCTGCAGCCTTTTTCCAGGGCCACCACATGGAAGTGAAATAAGGTCTTGATCAGCTATGGTTCGCTGGCTAAGGTCAGCTCATTCACTGCTGCACCCCCCCACCAACAATAAAACAGACTTTACATTGACGTTTTTATATGTTCCCCAAAGGCAATGAAGATTCTCTCAAATTGTATATTCATATTTTGATATCTTCACCTGTACTTACTATTTTGTAGAAACCAGCTATGCAAGTGAACATGAATGTTTCGGCATAAGCTTCCTGCAGACTGCAGTCAAGAATGAACTAGAATAATATGACGATACAAATCTAATGCCATATTTTATAATTACCACATGTACTTCTGTAGAATTATGTGTTTTAAGGATTACTATTACTATTATCTTCCTGGTAATCAGGCTGTGGCCATTTGTTTTGCACCTTCTTTTAGTAATATATCAATAATTTCCTACAGCTCTTTTCTAGTTGTTGGTAAAAACACTATATAATCAATAGAGCAAGTTGTTTACATTGTGCCCATAGGCTTATACTCCTGGCACATTCTTTTTTACCTTAACGTGATAACAATCAGTGTCTGTGTGACATTATTCAGATTTCAACAAACAAGATGCAATCATAAGGTAATCAATATATTCCTGCGAAAGTACATCTTTAAGCAAAAGATCATTGAACATAGTCACCTTTGAGAATCAATCTTAAATACAAAACAGAAAATTAATGTATTTGTTTGTCAGTCTTGTAAAAATTCTCTAACTGTGAGCTCGAGCAATGTGAAATTTGCATAACTCATGGTGTCTAGTATTTCTAGACCAATGCAACTATTTTCAGCTCGCTGTATGGTTATCTTCCTGAGTTAATATATATTAACGAAGTTAAACTATTTACAGTCTCTTTGGTATTCTTTACTGTGGTTTTTTTGTAAGTGTGGCCGCTCAATGTCAGATACTCGAAGGCCCGGGACCAGTTCATGTTTGGAACTGATCAGTATAAGGGGAGGTCAGACTCTGCACAATGCATGAGCTGGGACATGTTTCTTAATTGGTTGGCCTGCAGCTTTGAGTTTCGTAACTTTCATTCTCTCACTTGAGTGCAGTGTTGTTCTGACTGAGTTTTCTGTATTTTGAATATTTGATATAGAGTGATTATCACAATGACGCCAATTGAAATGCAAATTACATAAAATCAGTCCGCCGAAGACGGAAAGGTGCAAATATCGCAGTCCAAGCTGTAAACTAGCGACACAACGCAATCCGTTCTCCAGACTACATCCTGCTACTTGCAAAGCCCTGTTCAGGGCTTGGTAGCGGGAGGTTGTGAACGAACGCAGCAGAAGAAGAAGACATAAAATCGTAGCCATCAACTAAACTTATTTGAAGTTGCTATGTCAACTTGAAGTCACTATCAAAAAGAAATGACATACCTGGAACCCAACTTCTGAAAGGGAAGTCTCTAGACTGTGTTCTGAGAATATACAAACCAGAAAACATACATTACATAAACATGACAGTGCTTTAAACAAAGTATGTAGGCTTTGAGGATCAAAATGCAGTAAATTAATTCAATGGCTGTTTTCATTAGCATTAATTCAGCTATAAGATATATTTTTAACTTTCGTTCAACAAGACACGTGTGTCAGAAAAATACTCATGAAGCTCTGTTCCTTTTTTTTTAACTCCAACTGGAGTATAGGGCCACCACTACAATTTTTCTCCTTTAGGAAGCCTGTGCCACTTCACTTTGCCTGCTACTGCAGTGGTGGTTTCAATAAAAATGTGTATTTACACAATGAGGTTGCTTATTGTATTGACATCTTTCTTTAATCGTCTTTTACTACATGCATAGCGGTACAGTGGACTTATAATTTCTTACACAGTAAGGGATCTCTGGAGCCACTTAGGGAACTAATAAAGTTAATAACTAATATTATTAAGTTGCCATACATGTTGTCATAATTGAAATTGGAGTTGGAGATTAGCTCTGAAATCTAACATTGAACCATAAGGTATAGGTGGTAATTCATCTAGGAGAAAGAAAACTTGACTTAAAAAACATGCTACCTTACAGGCATTCCGGTAACAGACAAAGGCTAGGGTGTGTTATCCTGACTTGTTAAAAGTGGATGTGCTGGGCCGAATGATGCAGATATTGCATACTGTAAGCCCAACTAAAAAATATGGCACAGCATTTCATAGGCGGTAATAACAAATAAAAAACAATAAAGAAGAAATTGCTAGTGGCTTGCTTTGTTTAGACTGATCAAACAAACATAACTGAGCCATGAATCCCCAAGGCAAGAGAAGTTCTGTCAGACCAAAACATATATAGAGAAGAGAGATCAAAACAAACATAAAGAAAACAGGAAAGATGTGGATACAGCTGGAAAGGATGGCCAAGGACAAGTGTATTTGTTGATGACCTGTGCTCTATAGTGAGCTGAAAAGTTTTGATTGATTGACAACTTCTAGAGATCTACCTGGCGTTAACTTTACAACACTGCTAACTTAATACATATTCATTCAATTCACCTTTTGGGATCAAGATGCTGAGCAGCGCATGAGCTGCAATGGTCAGCGACCCAAAGCTGACTTCTAGCGTCAAAGCCAGCGAAGCAGAGCTGCCAAGACCCTTCTCCACCTCCACGCAGTGATCCTGGATAATAGGCTGCAGCAGGACAGACTAGTTTAGGAGAAGGGATCAAAGAGGAAATGCTAACCCGGCACTCAAAAAATGCTTGCTGAAGTTGGATGTGTTGGACCAAAAGGTGCAAATATTGCAGTCAAGCTGTAAACTACGACACAACGCATTCCGTTCTCTGGACTACATTCTGCTACTTGTGCCCTTTCTAGGTTTGTTAGCGGGAGATTGGGAACGAACGAAGCCAAGCCAAGCCAATTCACCCTTTGCTCCAATGTGAGCCATAACTTTAAACTGCAGCAGATCCCTTTAAAGGATGCCTATATTTGAGCTTTTGGAGCGGCTGATTATAATGGTAATGTATTTTTACATAATGAGGTATCTAATCCCAAGCACATCCTTCTTTAGTTTCCTTTCATGGCATGCTAGAAATTGATACAGTGGCTCTATTCTTTTCATCCCAGATACATATTAGTCTCATATAAATATCTCTGGTGTATCAGATAACGCATGCAGAAAAAAAAGGTACAAAATCTACTTTTTCTGATCATTGAGGAAAATAAGTGATTCGCTCTCTCATTCTTGTACCACATATGGGATATTTTTTTTAAAGCTTTTTTAGCCAATCCAATTTAGCTACACTACACTTAGCATAATTTTTGCCTCTGTGAGTAGCAGTGACTGCAAAATCATGAGTTTGAAAGCCTTCTGCTCTAGAGGGGTTAAACTGCACTGTTTGTCGTCTCATCAAACAGGTGCTATTCCAGCCTGCCCCAGTGGAGCTGTACATCGAACCAAACAATACTGTACAGAACCAGCGTCTCCAGGCCGTCGTTAGTTTTATCTACCTGGCTACCTGGGCAATACCCTCACTAGAGATGCGAATATCGACAGTGAGATCAATAACAGGATTGCTAAGGCGAGCTCTGCGTTTGGGAGGCTCCAAGCAAATATCTGGAATCGACAAGGCATCAGTACCAAAAAGATAAAAGTGTATCGTGCTGTGGTATTATCCACTCTGCTGCATGCTTGTGAAACACGGACAGTGTATGGATAGTGGACATGCAGACAGTTCAATCGTTTTCACTTGAGCTGTCTGCGCTCCGTAGGCTGCTCAGGATTAGGTGGCAGGACAAAGTGCATAACTCTGAAATTCTTAGCAATACTAACATGTTAAGCATCTATACACTTCTGAAATTGCCTCAGCTACAATGGACAGGACATGTTGTTTGAATGCCAGATAAACGCATCCCCAAGCATCTGTCATATGGTGAGCTCAAATCAGGCAGTCACTCATCAGAAGGGCAGAAGAAACGCTACAGACTCCTGAAAGTGTCTCTGAAATGCTTCAGTATTGATGTCACCTCCTGGAGATGCTTACAGAAGACGGTACCACCTGCCGAGCTAGTATCACAGCAGGTGCTCAGATCACAGCAAGTGGAGCCATCGTGGATGCTCAGCAAAAGCATGCTGCCGAAATAACAATACTCACAACGATACCACTGTCAGCTCCCGGCATGTATGCCATGAATGTGGCAGGGGGTGCCGTTCCATGATTTGTCTTAACTGCCATCAGAAAATACATATTTCACAGCAATAGTCTCATGTTGTCACCATCTTCACTTGCAATAGGCAACTATTACTAGTCGTCTCTTAGTGTGGCAGTGGCCCTATTCTTCTCTCTACCAGAAACGGAGTTCTCCAGAAAAACATGAGAAATAGAGTGGAATATTTGCATGACTGATTAGTTGTGGCAACATTAGCATATTAAATATTGGAGTGGGAACTGCATGGGCTAGTGGTTAAGTCACACAGCTCACAACCCAAAAGTGCTGGTTCGCACCCCAATCCCAGCACCGGCCGTTACCCCAGGGAAGCAAACCCTTAGAAAATGCAGGAGGAAGCAGACCCTTACATAAAATGCATGCTGAAGTTGGATGCACTCGGTTGACAGACGCAAAATTAAAAACATCGCAATGCACACAGCCTTGGAGAATTGAGAAATAAGTCAAACGTTAAAAAAAAAAAATATTGAAGTAATTGTGACATGAAATTAATATAATATGTAATACTGAAATTCTACTCAATACTCAATCAGCATCTAAAAACTCACCTAAAGTTAAAACTCCATAGTCAAGGCTCTCTTCATCCTGAGCTTGATCAGGTTGTTCTCTATCATTCATTAAACCAATGTGATCCTGTTCAAGACTGTGACCTTGTAACACTGATCCTAACTTCCCAGAATAACTTGTCTGGTATGTCTTGCATGGTAATGTAACTGTATTTTCACAAGTGTCAATTTTGTCTGTGTCCAGACCTCCATTGTGCTCAACAATTGTGCCTCTGTCCATAATGCTTTCACATTTCACATCCCTATGAGTCAACAATTCTCTTCTTTCCTTTTGCACAGAAACAACACTACCTAATCTGTCACAATTTTGAATAGAATTCTCACTTTTACCAAATGTCAAGGACACATCTGTGACACAACTAGACTTTCCAGGCTTAATTATAGTTCCACTGTTCTGAAAGTTGTCTGTACTTTGAACTGAATTCTGTGTCTGTTTCCTAAAAAGTATTATATCGCCATCTTCATCTAGTTCTGGACATTCTTTCTTTAAAGAGTCAAAGGTACACTTGTGTTCCAATTGTTTAGAAAAAGAATTATGAATATTACATCCACAACTTTGATCTGATGTATTTAATGTCACTGATGGCTGTTGTCTTTTAAAAGGATTTGATGGCAGCCAAAAATAGAATCTTGAAAGCCCTAAGGAAATATGAAAATATAAAATATGAATGGTTAGTAAAAGTATCACAATTTGGAAAGATGTCACACTATGTGAATTCTCTCTGAAGATGCATAGGAAATATGTCCCCCGTTCTTCTTAATGACTTTCCATTTCAACCACTTAATTTTTGTGGGGTCATTGTCTCTTAACTCATTCACTCCCAAATATTTTGGACCTCTGGATGCAATTTTTTTATGTAAAACTCAAACACTGCATCACTTAGTTGTGATCTACCTATCTTCAATAGATATTCCCTGAAATGACACATATTACACATATATACCAAACTGTTCACAATTGAAGCCAGAATACAATGGAATATGCATATGCTACAAATGAAGGTGAACATTTGTGTATGAGAGATTATAGTTGCATAATCGTTTTTATTTTTAAAAATTATGAAATAAATTGTTCCCTTCATCAACCCATTATTCTGCTCTAAACCAATACATGAATACCGTAATGAGTTTATATTGACGCCAATCCACAAGGAAAGATGTTCTGAAAGTTACACCTAATTTGGTGCAGTTGTTTTCACAGTATTTGCATTTTACTAAAGGGACATGAAGTTGAAAACGTGCTCACAAATAAAAGTACCAATAAACATCGGTGTGAGTGTTTACAATTTACGCATACCCAGAAAGAATGTTCCTGCTGTATTCAATATATATGTATACACATTTATATATTACACACTAGTATGGCTGCGGAGGATCTTCAACCTTTACTGAATTTGTGAGCTGTTTCTACCATTGTTTAAGACAAAAAAGAGGCACTGCCCCCTCGTCAGTAGGTTCAGTTTCACATTCATTGCCTGACTTAGATCTAAAAATAGATCAAGAAATTGAAATATTGCTATCAGAACGATCAATATATTCATCATCACTACCGTTAGCAATAATATAAACTAACCATTACCGAGGGGACGATGAGGCTAACGTCTGGTCAGGCAAAACATACTGATCAGAAAATGTTAGCCAGGGTCAGGAGAAATATACTGGCCAAGACCCTCACCTGACCTCCTCGTTGGTGGTCCTGGAAACGGGCTGTTGTCGAGGACAACAGTCCGGCTTACAAGGTGAGGTTTGACGTATCTCCGTAGTAGTGAGCGACGCGCAGATGAAGCTAAACATAGCACAATCGCCTGGAGAACCCCGGTCCACCTTCATCAGCACGCTGGAGATGTGAGGAAAGCTACTGTAACCCACCACTTAACGCCCTTTTCAGCCCGCACATAAGAGTAACCTACTCATTGTGGGCATTCGAAACAATGTACTGTAAAAACTCTATTTGGTCTAATTTCAGGAACATGGGCTAGATTCAAGGCTGCCCTCGGAAAAAATGTATCGGCCCCTTGGGTTTTCTGGAAAAATAATCAATTCTAGTACATATCTTCTTGGTTGCTAGTTCTGAGTTGTTCCAAGTAAGAAGTTCTTGGTTGCTCCGAGTTAGAAGTTTTTTATTGCTACGGAAAAGAAGTTCTTGGTTGTTTCAGGTAAACAGTTCTTGGTTGTTTACAGCATGTACTTGCTGATGAGCCAGTGACGTCTTTGGTGGTTGGGACATGTTTACCACATGAAAGATGGGAGGCTGCCAAAGGATATCCGCTATGGACAGCTAGCCACTAAAGAGTTAGAAGAATCGGCTGTCCCACATTGCGTTTCAAGGACGTATGCAAGAGGGACATGAAATCATGCGACATCCCATCCGAGGACTGGGAAGAAATTGCTCAGGATCGAGTTGTTTGGAGACAGTCATAGTGGCTGCTGAAGCTCGTAGAGGCCACTGGCTGCAGGGAAAAGAGAAAGACTGAAAAGATCAAGGAACACCCTGGTGAGTCAGTCTACTCAGCATGGTCGTGCAATCTGTGGCAGGGAATGTCACTCGCCTATCAACCTTTACAGCCATAGCAGACAGTTTCAAAATACAGGAGACATAGATGGACAAAACTCACAGGGTGCCATGCACATGGTCTACAGAGACTGAGATACCTATGATGGTTGTTACAGGTAAGAAGTTCTTGTTTGTTTCAGGTAAGTAGCTTTTGGTTGGTATTGTTGACAGGTCAGAAAATGTTAATAATTATCCTTAGATATGTGTGTGACAAAAAACAGTAAATCTGTACTAAAAAAAACTCTTGTATTTTTCTTAGTTTGGCATTTGTGCTGTACTGTGAAGACCTCCATATGTTCTTTAAACTGGCAGTGGCTATTAACTTTAATTAACTTAAACATCATTATACTGGTTTAGAAGACTATGCAGAGTCTGTATACAACCAGTTTCTTCTACTCCTTGTCTTGTATTGTCTTTACCGTAACCCCAAGAGGTTGTATGGACACCACTCAGCTTGTGTCTTGGGGATCTTGCTAACTGGCAGAACCCAATTTCTCCCGGATGATGTGTTAGTCAATTATTGGCTTGTGTGGTTACATCTCCTAGCCAAACCAAAACCAGCACTGTGAGCAGTGAGCAAACAAGAGCACCAATCTCATGAAGTTCACTCGTGTGCACTGGACCATGGAGATATGACACAGTGTAACTGAAATACTATTTCAAATAGCCGATGACCATGCCAGGATAACTGGAGAGAAAAACACAAGAAAATGAACAAACTAATCCAAATGAAAAGCCATAGCACATTTCCCTGGATACAAGTGCAGGTCAACAACTAGTGAATTCCAGCCAAATCTGTGGCCTTGCGACATCTATGATGAACTAAAACATGAGAGCAAAATGATAACCAGGACCTTTGTTGCATTTATAATGTATGGCACTGTTCATTTTGATGTTTATATGTCTTTGCCTGTTCAACAGTCTGATCAGTGACAAATATGTCCTGTTCCAAATTGTATATTTATTATATAGTATTATTACTAGTATAGGTGTACTGTAATCTTACCAGCTCAGAACTGAGCTCCAGTTGTAATAAGGATATAATAATGATGTAAATGTAAGTATATTCTTCTTTGTTTGTTTTCCTGCCTTTTTCTCAAATAACCATTGATGATATGCACTGGCAAAGACTGTAGTGTCTGTGACTCTGTAGAGTTGCTATCCCTACGTACAACTTAGTACAAGTCTATTCAAATGACTTTTGCCACATGATTTGATAATTACAGTGAGACTTTTCAACCACTTCTCATTTTTTGAAAGGCTATTTTAAATAGTATTTCCAATTTTGAAATTATTTTCTAAATTATAATTATGAACTGGTTCTGGTAAACTGTAAAGAGTCGTCAATTTGAAATTTTCAACGATGTACCTTAGAAATGCATGTCTAATTTATTTCAAAGATATTATTGCAGTAAGCATTTCAGACATAATTCAAGTTACTTACACTTCTGCGGTTCTGCAAAGCCATTTCCTTGGTCTATGCTTTCAGACTTCAACAAACACACATGTACATCAGAAAGTACTTTATTTTCACTTTCCCGACTTTCCGCGTCTGCTGCCATGTTCAAGGGCAAGTTACTCTAAGTTTCTAAATGAAAAAAGGGAGGGAGGTTGCACCTACACAAAGTGTACAAACGATAACAGAAACGACAATCAGAGAGAAGCTGCTGGACAGTTTAGTACCCTGGGATTAAAGGGAGTTCTAATAATTTATAAACAACACCAGAACAGAGAAAATGTGCAGATATGTGATCGTTTACACCAGTTATAATAGCTCACAGCAAAGAATTTAGATATCGATCTACATTTAGTTTACTTATAATACGTTATTACTAAATATTACTGGTCTGGTTTGAACACGTCTTCTTATTCTTTTCTTGTTACTTCAGCTACATGTTTACCTCGCATGCCGGCCTATCGGCTGTCATAAATAGTATTTTATGGGGAGAATCAAAAGGAGATACGCTCCCTTGGTGGGCAAAAGAAGCGCTTTAAAGACACGCTTAAGGCTTCGCTAAACTAACAGCCTTTGGTATAATACCCGACACTTGGAAAACTGCTGCACAAGACCTAAAAGCCTGGCACACATCTCTTCATGAAGTTGCAGCGTCCAGGCGATGTATTCATAACAACAGCTAAACACATGCTAGAAAATCCTATAAAATAAAACCTTCACACCAGACGCACATTCCCTGCCCACACTGCCCGAGGTTTTCCAGACCCACATTAGACTAGGAATGATCACCTTCTAAATCATCGACTGACTGAACATATTCCAAACGGATGAACCGAGTTATCATCACCCGGGATGGAAGAACATCATCATAATACTACTACGCATCTTAACTTAACATAACGTCTTTATACTGGTTTAGAAGAGTAGAGTCTTATACAACCAGTGTCATTTACATTTCCTTGCTCTAAAAGCTATGTGCATCCAATCTATTCTTAAATGCATTAATTGTCCCTGCCTTCACTACTTCATGTGTCAATGCATTCCAAGCTTTCACCACTCTCTCACTACAAACAAATTTCTTAGTTCTTCTTCGTTCGTTCTCAATCTCCCGATACCAATATCTGGAAGACAGAAAAAAAATGACGCCAAAAGAGAAGCAATGTCTCCATAAACCAAAACGTGTCATTATTTGCCTCTCTGTATTCTACTGGTGGAGGCACGCCCTTTTCCAACCCTGGCCGCAGTCTTTTATGTGATATTAGGACGCATTAACCAGTGCATGGATGTATGCGTGTGTCTGTATGTAACTATGCTAGTTTGGGCACTTTCAGAGGTCAACCCAACCAAAGCAATAGAAGGGCCTCACACTGAGGCCGCGTGTGATAGTTGTGTAAGAGTGATTGTTGGACAGAGTTGTGTAAGAGTGTGATTGTTGGACAGGGTTGTGTAAGAATGTGATTGTTAGACAAAGTAAAATGAAACAGAGTGTGTAGTAAGTAGAAAGGGTCCCGTAGATGAAGCCTATCATAGTACAACAGCTGTCGACCTTCATCGACGCCGACGAGATGTGAGGAAAGCTACTTCAACCCGCCATTTAATGTCATTTTCAGGACGCACAAAAGAGTTAACAAACTCATTGGAGACATTAAAAAACAACAAGGCAGCTATTATAAATCTGATATGGCCAACAACCAAAGTTAAGAAAACATGGCATAAAAAAGAATGGCCTCCCTTAGAGAACTTTTAGAGACACATTTCTAGCCATTTAGGGCGGAGCTAAAAATAACGCCCACCTTGGAATTCCTGGGGCAATCCCTATCTCGGAGTGGACAGATTTTACTTCTGCGACGTCATTAACGTGGGCCGTGTGCAAAACTTGGGAATCACACAGCCTCTCCTGTTGAATCGATGTGAGTGGTATTAACAGAAAGTTTGTGAGAAGCGTATATCGAAATACGTTTGTATTAGGTATCTGCACGGTATATATTACCTCTTTAGCATTCATCTGTGGATAACTGTTAATAAAATGAGCAACGTAGAGTATAAGCCGGCTGAAAAGTTGCAGATTCGACTGGGCAGGCCAGATTCCAGCGCATCTTGGGGATTCCGTCTTCAAGGAGGCATCGATTTTAGTACCCCCCTGTCTATCCAGTCGGTAAGTAATGTTACGTATCTCGTTGTATATCAGAATACAAATAAAACCATTAAATATTTCTTCTTCTTACGCTGGTAGACATTAACTAATTAATTACACTTATTTGCTCCGAAATATTTAGGTCACCAGACACGTTTATTGTTGCAATGTAAAACTATCGATTGAAATTACATGCACATTTGAGGAAAACTTGAAATCAAGTATCGTTTATATACACGTATGGCCCTTGCTCAATCCAGGCACTTTGAGAGCCAATATATCAGCTCTACGGAGTGAATCAGTTAAGGATAGCAGCAGTTCGCTAGAGGTTATTGTGTTTGAATAGCTTGTCCAGAGATGGTTTTATTGAGCTTTGTGTCCTTCATATGTTAACTGAACTTAATTTAATATCTGCATACTGGTTTAAAAGACTCTACATAGTTTGTATACTCAAATACTGTATTGTATATAACCAGTTTCTTGAAGGGTAGTATTTACCGAAGTGCGAGTTCATCTTAATAGACACTAGAGCTATGTAGACCCGCAGCCATGTAAAGCTGATCTTAACAAACCACATGGGGAAAACTACAAATAACTTGGGTAGATTTTTAATTTGAATTTTGTCTGGGCAGTGGCTGTTAATTTCCACTGCCAATGAGTTTTTAACGTGCTCGACACTGAATACGGGAGTAATCTCACTCACTACGCAGATGAGATATTAGGAAATATTTTGTTAGAGAGTGGTGAATTCCTGCAATGCATTGCCGCAGAATGTAGTGGGGGCAGAGTCAGTTAGTGCGTTCAAAAATAGATTGGCTGCTCACGGTATTTTCAGTATCGGTGGAGTGGAATAAACTGGTTGTATGCAGACTTTGTAGTGTCTTCTAAACCAGTATAGTTAAGTAAAGTTACCCAGAGATCAGGGGAATTGTTTACCAGAAGATCCACATGAAAAAATTCCGGTCTCCACCATGATTCGAACACACGACCTCCGAGACAGACACTTTACCTCGAGACCACCGAGTCCCCTTTAGAGACCACTATTTTGTACACTTTAGCGACATATGTTCACCGGTTGTACTTATCCGTATTTCATATCTTGAATTTGTTGAAAAGGTATTATCCCAGTCGGTTGCTCCTGAGCCATAGCGGGACCTAAAATGGAAATAAAGAATGTAACCGACCAGGCATGGCGGGAGGCAACTAAGGGTTCATCATGTAGAGATTTTGAGCTTCGAAAACGTCAACACATGGACAGGTCAACATTTGATGATTTAGTGTTTTTGTTGGATTGCCCATGCTTCACAGGGAGCTGACAAAGTTTTGGTTGATTAACTGAATGCACGTGTCCCTAAGTGATATTGAGAAGGGCCTATCTATAAGCTATATTGTGTGAATTATCTATTTTCTCCTGGTCCTAAGGGAAATGGGCTCAGAACGAATGAATCCCAGTGTGTGTTGCTGTACGTGGTATTGTTTCTATAATGTGTATGCTTATAGTTTGCGATATATGGGAATTGAGACTATAGAATCCTTCGAATCAAAATGTTACAGAAAGATCCTTAAAATACCATGGACAGAGAAAAAGACAAATGAAGACATTCGGCAAGAGTTGAGAATAGAAGAGAACTGGTTTATCAATTCCATTTTGGCTAGACAATGCAAATACTTTGGTCACACCAAGAGACACAACGGTCTCGAGAGAACAGTGATGGAAGGTATGGTGCCAGGCAAAAGAGGAAGGGGTATACCAAGAAGACAATGGCACCAATATATCTATGAACGCCTGGGTATGACTGTGGCGGAAGCTGGAGCTTTGGCAATGGAACGAGTTTCTTTCAGACAGACTGTGATGGGAGCGACGTTTTATAAAGGACATGCTACATTATGATGATGATGATGAGTCCGGTCAGGCACAACATACAGACCAGGACGTCCCGTCATGGTCAGGCACACAACATGTCTCGTCGTGCAGCGTTGCCCTGAAACAGTCTGTCTAACGAGATATGGATCAACGTAATCCACGTAGTAGTGAGCGTCACGCAGATGAAGTCAAGCATAGCAAAACATGGAGGACTCCGGTTTCACCTTCATCTGCACGCTCTGGATGTGAGGAAAGCTACTCATCCCCCCACTTAACCCAACTTCAGGGCGCACGAAAGAGTAAACATAGTCATTGTCGGCATTAAACAACATCGTTACATTATGTACATAATTGTATCAATTAATGCTATGTGTGAGTGACCTTGTTGGTGGTCTCACCACTGCTGCCATATGCGTCACCTGTTTACGGGGAAGGCGTCAGCAGTAAACCCTGAGGACAAATCTGCATCCCGTGCTACCTCCAGTCGTCTTGACTACGTCTTGCCACCGGATTAGGTAGCAGGTTGGGACAGAGAGAGGTGCTGACGCAGCGCAATCTTTCCCACTGTAATCTATTTAGCGCAAGTTATAGCATCAGACGAACTGCAAAAACAAAACAAAAATCGACAAGAAAATGAAGCCTATATTTGTTTCTAGCACTTTCTGTCACAGACTATTCCACCCTCAGTAGGTTTCATGCATGTGTAATTTACGGATTATACAATACCGACATCTGGATAGTCTTCTACCCTAGAGGAGGTACCACATAGAATAACCGATTGAGTAATGCCCTTTCCCAGGAATTCAGAAGACTGGATCAATCTTATTTTGTTGGTCAAATCTTATTTTGTTGGTCAAATCTTACTTTGTTTGTCAAATATTACTTTGTTGGTCCTTTGCTGCTCGAATCATACTTTGCTGCTCGAATCTGACTTTGTTGGTCAAATCTTACTTCGTTTGTCAGATCTTACTTTGTTGGACCTTTATTGCTAGAATCTTACTTTGTTGATCAAATATTACTTTGTTGGTCAAATCTTACTTTGTTGCTCGAATTTTACTATGTTGGTCGTATCTTACTATGTTGGTCAAATCTTACGTTGTTGGTCAAATCTTACTTTGTTTGTCCTGTGTTCGTCAAATCTTGCTATGTTAGTCAAATCTTACTTTGTTGGTCAAATATTACTTTGTTGGTTCTTTGCTGCTCGAATCTTACTTTGTTGGTCAAATCTTACTTTGTTGGTCAAATCTTACCATGTTGCTCGAATCTTACTATGTTGGTCAAATCTTACTTTGTTGGTCAAATCTTACTTTGTTTGTCCCGTGTTCGTCAAATCTTACTATGTTGGTCAAATCTTCCTTCACAGGTTAAATCTTTCTTCGTAATGCGTCTCTCTAATCCCAACAGCATGTGTATATAAGCAGTTTACAATCACTCACCATCACAAGGAATCGCTCCATGCTTCCCCTAATATAATCTTTGTAACTCTTGTTGAAATATTGATATTAGTATCGAATTGGAAAACCTCTTTCAGAAGAAATTTTCGAGTTGGAAGTCATTCTCACGCGAGAATCAGGTCAATACTATAAGCATGGTTTACATTATCGTGTATTTATTTATTCCTCACTTATTTTGGGAAATTCACACAGACACACATAGACACATACATGTATACACATGATGCACATATGCATACATACACACATACATACTTACGTACGTACACCATACATACATAATACAAACACCATACATACATAATACAAACACCATACATACATACATGCATCATACATACATACATACATGCATCATAAATACATACATACATACATGCATCATAAATACATAAATACATACATACATGCATCATACATACACGCATGCATCATAAATATATATATACATACATGCATCATAAATACATACATACATGCATCATAAATGCATACATACATACATCCTAAATACATACATACATCCTAAATACATACATACATCATACATACATACATCATACATGCATCATACATGCATCCTAAATACATACATACATACATACATGCATCCTAAATACATACATACATGCATCCTAAATACATACATGCATCCTAAATACATACATACATACATGCATCCTAAATACATACATACATGCATCCTAAATACATACATACATGCATCCTAAATACATACATACATCATACATGCATCCTAAATAAATACATACATCATACATACATGCATCATACATACATACATACATACATGCATCCTAAATAAATACATACATACATACATACATACATACATACATACATACATAAATACATACATACATACATACATACATGCATCCTAAATACATACATACATACATACATACATGCATAAATAAATACATGCATACATACATGCATCCTAAATACATACATACATCATACATACATGCATCCTAAATACATACATACATAATACATACATACATCATACATGCATCCTAAATACATACATACATACATCATACATGCATCTTAAATACATACATACATACATACATGCTAACTAAATACATACATCATACATGCATCCTAAATACATACATACATCATACATACATGCATCATACATACATCATACATACATACATCATACATACATACATGCATCATACATACATACATACATACATGCATCATAAATACATGCATCATACATGCATCATAAATACATACATCATGCAGATAGACGCACGTATGTACGCACGCTCGCTCGTATATACACACACATATAAACGCCTACGTATTCACAAAATCTTTTACACATACTCACATTCTTTCACTCTACCTCATATCCACTCTGGAGCTAAGACTGCCCAAGGGTCAGATGAAATGCGCTCGTATACTGGCCAAAAACCCCACGTGACGTCCCACCTCGCTCATGGAAACAAACTTACTGCTGCACCCTGGCAAAAAGTTGGTGATCGATACTGATCTCCATAGTGGTGGATCTGCTTTGAAGTCTTGCATTGAACTACAGCGAGGGCCAACAGGGATATAAGAAGGGCTACTTAAACCTGCTATCGAAGACATTTCATCAAGAAGGAATAGCATTAAATTCAGCAACATACACACTGTCTTTCTCTCATGCATTCATAAACTCACATACACACTCTCTTTCTCTCATGCATTCATAAACTCACATACACACTCTCTTTCTCTCATGCATTCATAAACTCACATACATACTCTCTTTCTCTCATGCATTCATAAACTCACATACACACTCTCTTTCTCTCATGCATTCATAAACTCGCAAACACTCTCTTTCTCTCATGCATTCATAAACTCGCATACACACACTCTTTCTCTCATGCATTCTAAAACTCACATACACACTCTCTTTCTCTCATGCATTCATAATCTCACATACACACTCTCTTCCCCTAATGCAATCAAATACTCACATACACACACTCTTTCTCTCATGCATTCATATACTCACATACACACACTCTTTCTCTCGTGCATTCATATACTCACATACACACACTCTTTCTCTCATGCATTCATATACTCACATACACACACTCTTTCTCTCATGCATTCATATACTCACATACACACACTATTTCTCTCATGCATTCATATACTCACATACACACACTCTTTCTCTCATTCATTCATATACAGACATACACACTCTCTTTCTCTCATTCATTCATATACATACATACACACTCTCTTTCTCTCATTCATTCATATACATACATACACACTCTCTGTCTCTCATGCATCCACATTCTTACTCTCTTTCTCTCATGCATTCACATGCTCACGTCCTCACACGATCTCACACATCCACAAACTCGGGGGTATAGAGTCTTTCTATGAAATAGTCGTCAACTTCGTATCGTATTTTGTGCCTGTCTGTATTCGTGGTTGTGATTGATAAGAGGACCAGTGTGACATAGTCGTAGGGAGCTTGGATTAACAATACCAACGTACCTGATTCAAATCACGTCACTATGATCAGGATCACGTCACTATGGGTTTGACAGACCTGGTAAGTTGTGTTGTCTTGTTTTCACCTGATACTGATATCACCGCTTCTCCCATTCAACCGAGGTGTGAATTGGTACCTGAAAAAGTCAAGCGAAAATTTCGAAGTTTGTTCTGTCTCCGTCGGCCCTTTCAGTCCTTTCTTTGTAGCACACTCACCGTCGGACACTCCCTGTCCTGCACTGTGCTACTCTCACCGTCTAAGATGCACTGATGTACACACTCTTGCTCACATATATAGACATATACATATTCTATTGCGCTCTTGTTGTCTCTCGCTTTCTCACCGTTCTCTATTTCACTCTCTCCCTTCCTCTCTCTGTCTCTCTTTCTCTCTCTCTCTCTCTCTCTCTCTCTCTCGAACACATAGCCACACTTTCTCTTACTCACACATAAACATACATGCACGCTCTCACACATTCTCTCTCGCACATTCATAGTCACTCTCTCTTACATATTCACAAACAAACACACACATGCACCCAAAGATACCTCTCTTCTTCTTTCACAAGCACGTAGGCACATACATGCTCGCTCTCATTCTCTCTCTCTCTCTTTCTCTCTCTCTCTTGCACACATTTCTTCTCTCTCACACACGCTCATAATACTCTTACATATACACATTCACAAGTACACATATTCCTACTCTCTCATACACACTCTTCCGTTCACACACACACACACACGCTTGGAAACCTAACTATACCGCATTCCTCCAATCCCCGTTACCCCCTTACCTACAAAACTACAACGCCAGTAGAATAGCTTGCCCGGGACATGTTTTCACAACTTAACTATCCGGTAGATTCAGTTTTGCCAGAGAAAGCCGCCTGCGAGTTGAGGTCATCGTCTCAAACATCTCGATGGGAAATCGTTTGGATAAAGGCCTTTTCTAAACCATGTTTCTATACCCAGGCCCCTGCAGACCGCCCGGGGATCCACAGGAAGTCTGTAACATGTCGGAGTAAGACCATCATTGTTGCTCATCGTTGCCATAGAGGATATATATGCGAAAGGTAAAAATAGATGAAAACTATTTGAATTTCGACGCATTCTCAATTGAGGACAGAAGATTTCAGAACTAAGATATGCAGATGACACAGTTACGCTCTCAAACAACGTTGAGGGCCTGATACAACTGCTTACGTCCGTTCAGAAGGACAAAATCAAAATCTTACTTGAATATTAAAAAAATCAAAATCTTACCTGAATATTACAAAAATCAAAGATAATGTCCATTGGCACACACAGACCCCAACCCAAGATCAGTTTTGGTAATACATAAATTGAACAGGTGGATTACTTTGAATACCTTGACTCTTTGATAACAAATGATGGGGACTGTGCAGGGAAAAATAAGGAGACGATTGTACATAGCGATGCAGAAACTGAATAGTAGGCAACATGTGTGGCACAATACTAACAAAGAATTAAAATTGAAGATTCTCAGAACATGCGTATTCCAGGAGGCAATGAACGGATGCGAGACAAGGACCATCACACATATTAAGAAAGATAGGGGCTTTTGAGACAAAATGCTACAGAGGAATCCTCAAAATACCGTGGGTAAAGAAAACAACAAATAAAGCCATCCTGCAAGATATGAGTGTTGAAAACTGGCTTATAAACCACGTTTTGTCTCGGAAACTGATGTTTTTCGGCCACATCAAGCGTGATGACGTACTGGAAAAAGCGGTTCTGTAGAGCATTGTTTCAGGAAGACGAGGCAGAAGCCGACAAAGGCGTAGATGGACACAAGACGCCAATGACACCCTAAACTTGAACACGAAGCAGGCGGGTAGACTACCAAGAACGGTCATACCAAGAACGAACCACGTCACGATTTTTTTCTGTCCGTCCGTGATTTCGAACCCCGGCGCAGTATAATCCCAGTCTTAACAAGCTATCTCACTGTCGACTATACGCTCCACGCGCTCTGTACATGCTGCCCAATCTACGTTTGAACAGCAGATATGAGACACATAATGAGGATGATTGATTCACCTTTTGCCCTAAATGAATAAAGCATAGGACCACAACTACATCTCACCCATACACAGGAAGCCTGTATCCGAGCAATTGCGATGGCGGTTTCAACAGCAATGATTTTTACACGATGAGGCCACCAGTCTTATGCACAACCATCTCCTCTTGGCTTTTGCGACATGCGTGGAATGCCACAATGGTTATATTCTTTTAAACCCAAGTACCACACGGTTGTATGAGATACACGGGGAAATCATAATTAAATGTATTGACATCCACTGGTAGAAGCTCGAGGAAACTCTCAAAAACTCGTTAAGCGGTTTTTGGCAAGAAAACAACACACAGAGTGGGTCACAGAAAGAACATTGTACCTGGTAGAAAAAAACAAACCCACTTCAAACAGAAAATCAGCGACTGTGAAAAACGAAACGTAAAGTCAAGGCTGCGCACAATATAGTCAAAGCTCAATAAAAAACAAACGATCTATTATTACGACCTCTGTTCACATTGCTGGCCTCTGAGGGGAGGATGATACTTAGAGCTTAACAAAGAAGTGAAAAGAATAGCAGCATGATCAAATATTCCTCATAGTTAAATGTCTAGAGGAACAATAAGTTGCAAAACAAGACGACTACGACACACAATGCGGTGTCTTCAGTATAAATGGAAGGAAAAAGTAGAACCGGAACAAACAAAGTGGTAAACAAAAGGACAAGTCACCAGCAATAATGGAACAGCAGACAAACGGGTGAAACATTTAGACAACTATACGCTTGATTGTCAACGTCAATCATCAGTCAATCAATAAATAGATTACCCAAACAACAACCAGTCCGTCTGCCCAATCAACAACCAGTCCATCTGCCCAAACAACAACCAGTCCATCTGTACAAACAACAACCAGTCCGTCTACCCAAACAACAACCAGGCCGTCTGACCAAACAACAACCAGGCCGTCTGACCAAACAACAACCAGGCCGTCTGACCAAACAACAACCAATCCGTCTGACCAAACAACAACCAGTCCGTCTGACCAAACAACAACCAGGCCGTCTGACCAAACAACAACCAGTCTGTCTGTCCAAACAACAACCAGTCCGTCTACCCAAACAACAACCAGGCCGTCTGACCAAACAACAACCAGGCCGTCTGACCAAACAACAACCAGTCCGTCTGACCAAACAACAACCAGTCCGTCTGACCAAACAACAACCAGGCCGTCTGACCAAACAACAACCAGTCTGTCTGACCAAACAACAATCAGTCCGTCTACCCAAACAACAACTAGGCCATCTGACCAAACAACAACCAGTCCACCTACCCAAACAACAACCAGTCCGTCTGCCCAAACAACAACCAGTCCGCCTACCTAAACAACAACCAGTCCGCCTACCCAAACAACAACCAGTCCACCTACCCAAACAACAACCAATCCACCTACCCAAACAATAACCAGTCCACCTACCTAAACAACAACCAGTCCGCCTACCTAAACAACAACCAGTCCGTCTACCAAAACAAGTCCACCTACACAACCCACAACCAGTTCGTCTACCCTACCAACAACTAGCCCGCCTACACAACCCACAACCAGTCCGCCTACCCAACCAACAACCAGCCCGTCTACCCAATCAACGAGTTCGCCTACCCAGCCCACAACCAGACCGCCTACCCAACCAACAACCAACCCACCTACTCAACCCACAACCAGTTCACCTACCAACTTCTTTGATTGCTAACTCATCCACCTGCTGTTTTAAAGTGCCAAATCGTTCTAAACAAGAATGCATGTTTGATCGCTGAACTGTTTGATCGCTGAACTGTTTGATCCCTGAACTGTTTGGTCCCTGAACTGTTTGATCCCGGAACTGTTTGATCCCTGAACTGTATGATCCCTGAACTGTTTGATCCCTGAACTGTTTGATTCCTGAACTGTTTGATCTCTGAACTGTTTGATCACGGAACTGTTTGATTCCTGAACTGTTTGATTCCTGAACTGTTTGATTCCTGAACTGTTTGATTCCTGAACTGTTTGATCCCTGAACTGTTTGTTCCCTGAACGTGCTACTCCCGCACAAATACTCTTCTGTCATCCCATTGCACACACGTCCACAGTCCTGTAGTCACACACGTCCACAGTCCTGTAGTCACACACGTCCACAGTCCTGTAGTTACACACGTCCACAGTACTGTAGTTACACACGCACACGCTAACAATTTGGTATGCACACACACTCGAGAACCACGAGAACCTCCATCCCATGTTCGATGGCAGGCACACCTGCCTATAATCACGCTATATATATTTTACACACATTTTCTCACTACATTCTTTCAGCCACACTCTCCCAATATCTCCCTCACTCTCTCTCGCATTATGTTCCTAACATTGACTCCCCGTCTCCCTCTCCCACAAACACACACACACAGACACACACACACACACACACACACACACACACATGCCTTGTTGTATAACAGCCAAATATTTATCGTGGAAACAGGAACGAGTTAATACATGCTGCGGTGACGTAAGAGTACGTGATATTCTGAATGCTTATTTTTCCAACCTTCCAAGCTGGATAATCTGTTTCCGTGCTCCAGGAGAACTCCTTTATGACACGTGAGCGTGATCAGTCGTTCTCGCCAGGGCGGGTGCAACATACTGATCAAGACCCCAACTGGCGTCCACTCAGTGTCCATGGAAACAGGTTGGGTTACACAGCCTGACCAACTTAGATGGGGATCAACATTGCACTACGGCATGGAGGGCACAGACCCACCTGCTTGATCACACCACGACATTTCTTCTTCTTCTTCGTTCTCAATCTCCCGTTACCAAACCCTGACAGGGCTTAAATAGCAGAATGTAGTCCAGAGAACGGAATGAGCTGTGTCGTAGTTTACAGCTTGACTGCGATATTTGCACATTTCGGTCCAACACATCCGACTTCAGCAAGCATTTCTTGAGTACCGGGTTAGCATTCCCTCTTCGATCCCTTCTCCTTAGCCAGTCTGCCCTGCTGCAGCCTGTTATTCAGGATCACCGCGTGGAGGTGTAGAAAGGTTTTGGCAGCTATGGTTCGCTGGCCCTGACGCTAGCAGTCAGCTATGGGTCGCTGACCACTGCAGCTCATGCGCTGCTCAGCATCTTGATCCAACACCACGGTATTTAAGAGGGGTCACTATAACCTGCGACCAGAGATAATTGGTCAAGACTAATATCCCTTTAATCCAAGATATCAAAGAGTAATATATTTATTCCTTGAGGGATTTATGAGTGAGGCAGTTGGAGGTCACGTTGGTACTGTCAAGATAGGGGGCCAAAGGATTACGTACCTTCGTTTTGCAGATGATATCGACGGGTTAGCGGGTTCAGAGGCAGAACTCCAGGAATGGATCAGTAGGCTCGATGTAACAGCTTTTGACTATGGTATGGAGATACACGTTGGAAAGATAAAATTAATGACCAACAACGCCGAGGGCTTCAACAGTTACTAATTAGGAAATACGAGATAGAATTACAACAGCAATAGGGCCTTTTGAAGACCTCTTGGCAACTGTCAAAAGAAGGAAACTCGCTTGGTACGGTCACATATCGAGATCAAATGGTCTTGCAAATACAATCATCAACGGAAAGCTGCGCTACAAAAGCACACATCGCACTTTGGTGCAGGCTTCCCAAAGAACGTAGTGGTGACCCTATACTCTATCTGGAGTGAATGGGGACAAGAATATATATATATATATATCGTTCATCAAGGCAGTCCTGGGTGGTTTCCGGGGTCGAACCTTTCGCGCTTATCCGCTCAACTCCACTGTGCTCACGCAATGTGTTGCTACTGAAACTTGGGAACTTTAAAGAAGCAGCAATGGAGACCAAGCTGGGACTTATCCAGGCCTCTCCCGAGAGAGTAGGTCTTACTGTTCGCAACTAGAGTATGCAGTCTCCACAATTCCGACCTACGACAGTTATCATTGCCGAGCGAGCAGTTTTAGTTTTAATCCACCGGTACTTCTACAGGGGCGGATGCGCATGTGCAGGTCCCAGCTCTGGCGTAAGCTCGATGTTGTCGCGAGGAGAATTTCTTGCTTGGCGAGCTAGGCTCGAGCAGCTTATTACTCCGCTGCGTTGGAACAAGTGCTGTGGTGGTTGGTTAACCGATTTGCGAGTCCATCTTAAAACACTCAAACACTACATCAAAGCAGACCTGCAGCCTGTTAGGCACCGTCTATGTTGCTCTTAACAAACCATCTAACCATGGACAGTGTTATGCCATGTCACAAAGTCGCTTTTTACCACATGCTCTCTGTGTAAAAGTAAAGTGTACAGTGATGCTGTTCTTGTCCTCGCCATCCACAAAGACACAGGCGGACCACTCGGGACCACTCGGGACCACTCGGGTCCACTCGAGCGAACAGTTATGCACGCAAACAAGGTTAAACATTGGTTGGCAGAATAGAGTATGATCGTTGGAGCGCGTCGACGCTTCGAAGTCTGGCACCCTCGAGGCGGAAAAAGAACGCGCGGTAGACCTCCAATGCTTGGTCAGATTCCCTTGCAGTACACAACAACATCCAC
The DNA here is from genome assembly GCA_036924085.1 of Ariolimax columbianus. Lineage (NCBI taxonomy): Eukaryota > Metazoa > Mollusca > Gastropoda > Stylommatophora > Arionidae > Ariolimax > Ariolimax columbianus. The sequence goes on from JAVGWX010000006.1 coordinate 25,810,319, forward strand.
GATACACCAAAAGGAAAACCTATTACCGATTGGACATCAATATAACAGGATAGAGTTGGCTAGAGACGATGTTAGCACTCGCATCCGAACAATTAAGTAGTAGTTGTGTATATATATATATATATATATATATATATATATATATATATATATATATATATAATGTGTATATATAGAAAGAGAGAGATTTATATATATATATAAAGATATATATATATATATATATATATATATATAAAGATAAATATATATATATATATAAAGATATATATATATATATGTATATATATATGTATATATATATATATATATATATATATATATAGAGAGAGAGAGAGAGAGAGAGAGAGAGACAGAGAGACAGAGAACAACACACGCACAGACTATGGGAAGTATAGAATACATACACACATTCTTTACTTACACATTCACTATATGTTTTACCATCCTGTGTTGTGTCTTGTGCTGCATCTACTTTCTTTTAGCTGATCTGTTGAAAGTTTCCTAACTCAAACAGCGCCTTTAAACACCAGTCAGTATCTCTGTCAACTCTACCCTTGTACATTTTTGAAACAGCGCCATATTTACATTTATTAATCGTCTTCTTCTGCTCCAAGTTTACAATTCCGTCTTTTTTGCCCGCACAAGTATTTTCCCACAGATAACGCACGAACTTACATTCAATGAAAGGCTTAGTTAAGTTGACAGTGACATGAGATGTTATTCCGGTTGTGGAATGTGGCTGTGTATGGTTGTCTATACAACAAAAAATAATACTGGTACATTCATCGAGATCCTTTGGTATGACTCACCCCTCCCTACCCCACACAACCCACCTTCAAACACACCTGTCCTCCTGCACACACGTGAAACGCTCTGTTATTACTAGAATGCGCAGGTGACAAGGATAAAGCTAGTGTTATTTTCTACCAACAGCTTGATACTTTTCCGCTCAGAATTGGTTACAGTCACACTATGTCTCTCTATTCTCTCTATTCTCTCTCCTATCGAATATCTGTGATGAGAGCGACATTCTGTCAAGGACATGCTACACGATGATGATGATCATGACCGATACACGTATTAAATAAAATAATAATAATTAACTTATTAAAACGTCACTTTCAACCAGATAGTCTCTTTGGTTATAGTCAGAATAAGCGTTAGATAAGTACATTTCTCTTGTCGTTCTTATTCTTGTTGTTTAGACTAGTAAGGCATCTCCGTTTTTATGGTCCAGATATTCGGCTGTTTATTTTATTTGTTGTTGTTTGTATTTGTTCCTACGTCGAACTAACTCAAGCTTGTTTATATTGCCATAGACGTATTTTTGGAAACATCGGGGCATGAAGATTATCTATAATTATAATATTTCCTGACCCAAACTCTTTAGCAGCGCTTGGAAAACACTTAAACTGTACGATTGTCTGTACTTCTAGTCATGCCTTCCACACAGAAATGTTGTTGTTCGAAGCGACTCATGCTGAGCTAACTCTTGACGACGTTTCTTTGGTAGCGGGTGAGAGTGGCTCCTCTTACATTCAGACATGTACTTGAGAAATTGGTCCGGGGTCCTCTGGACTGTAGTGCAGCGAGAAGCTCCATGGTAAACTCCAATATCGATCTCAACCTAGTTGTTTAGACTAGTAAGGCATCTCCGTTTTTATGGTCCAGATATTCGGCTGTTTATTTTATTTGTTGTTGTTTGTATTTGTTCCTACGTCGAACTAACTCAAGCTTGTTTATATTGCCATATACGTATTTTTGGAAACATCGGGGCATGAAGATTATCTATAATTATAATATTTCCTGACCCAAACTCTTTAGCAGCGCTTGGAAAACACTTAAACTGTACGATTGTCTGTACTTCTAGTCATGCCTTCCACACAGAAATGTTGTTGTTCGAAGCGACTCATGCTGAGCTAACTCTTGACGACGTTTCTTTGGTAGCGGGTGAGAGTGGCTCCTCTTACATTCAGACATGTACTTGAGAAATTGGTCCGGGGTCCTCTGGACTGTAGTGCAGCGAGAAGCTCCATGGTAAACTCCAATATCGATCCCAACCTATTTTGTCCAGACTGCTGGGATATAGCCTATTTCCAGGAGCACGAACCAGTACGTGATGTGGTTTCTTGAACAGTATGTTTCACCTGTCCCTGATTACTCTTCGTTCCTCTTCCACAAAGACCAGATACTTGTCGAGTGTGGAGTAACGTGACTGGTTTGATAGAAATAACATCTGCGCCAGTGATTTCTGTGAGAGCTCTGTGTGTGTAGTAGAGATGGCCACCTACGCCAAAAAGGTGTTGTAAGGTGTAACTATTAGTGTGATCAAGCCCCCCACCCCCCCTCAAAGGGTAGAAGAATCTACAATTTGTAATACTACACACATCCCCATTCGCAGAAGCCAAACTCCTGGGAATGTGGATTCGCCTTCTTGATTTGAATGAGCTCTAGGAATAATACTCCGATTATGATACATTCTTATTTTTCTTTTACCTTTATACTGAGAAAGACGTTGTGATGTTGTGGCGTAGTTTACATTAGCTGCGATAACCACGCCTTTCAGCCAAAAACATCCCATCTCATCTGCCTTGTCACTGCGATCTATAATCACTTAGTGCATCCTGCTTCCAGAGCCGCTGTTTGTAGGAGGAATACGGTCTTAGTCAGCTCAGGTTTACTGACCGTGATGCAAACAACCAGCTATGATAGCTGACTGCTGTCAGCTCATTTGATGTGCTGCGTCTTCAGTCAAATGTATGAAATTTGATACAGGAATAATATAATACGAATAGCTTTAAAAGAGGCGCGATATTTGAGACCAAAAGAGTTTGATCATTTCCAGTGTCACTGACAGAGGGCTCCTTGCGATGAGTACTTTATCGTGTTGTTAGTTGTATCAGCTGTCACTGACAGAGGGCTCCTTGCGATGAGTACTTTATCGTGTTGTTAGTTGTATCAGCTGTCACTGACAGAGGGCTCCTTGCGATGAGTACTTTATCGTGTTGTTAGTTGTATCAGCTGTCACTGACAGAGGGCTCCTTACGATGAGTACTTTATCGTGTTGTTAGTTGTATCAGCTGTCACTGACAGAGGGCTCCTTACGATGAGTACTTTATCGTGTTGTTAGTTGTATCAGCTGACTATGCAGATGGCAGATCTAGAGCCAGTAAAAACCAAACGTGTAAATAGCAGGATTTGTGTTATTCCTCGCACTGTGACTATTGTAAAGGTTTAAATCGTGCATTGTTGTTTTACTATACTTTATAATTCAAGTTTAAGAAATACTCGCCCCCATTATTCGACCCAAGTGAACGTCTCCTCAGCTCTGTCAGCAACACGTTTTCAGAGAACAAATATCGTCTTTTATCGACATATCGAGATCAAATGGTCTTGTAAATTCGATTCTGCACGGAAAGGTAAAGGCAGACGAAGAAGAGGCCGTCCTAAAAAAAGGGGGGGGGGGGACAACGTAAACGAATGGACCAATCTCTGACCACAAGAGGCACAGGGGACGACAGCTGACAACGTAGGATGGCGTATGGTTGTGAGGATGTCTTCACGTGTGCCCCAACGACCTCACTGGTTATGGGATGACCAGACCTGACCGGAACTAACCCATACCACCGCCAATCTCTTTTCACCCTCAAACAGTTTTTATCGGTGTACAATATTTTTCGTGCAACCATATACGCATATGCACATAACTCGTGAAAGGGTACGACATAGCGACTTGAAATAAGTTGCGTTGATCTAGAAATCGGACATAGAAAGTTCAATGGCAGTATCAGCTCGAGATGTCGTTTTGTTCGCGAGTTATGGCGTCTTCAGACAAATATACAAACTTTCAGAAATGTCGTTTAAACGTCGGTAGATAAACTGAAAAAAAAACCATTTGATGCCAAACTTTCACCCAGTTTTCATTTTCATATTCCTTTGCTGCCGATTATTTAAAAGCCCATATTCATATACTTCCATATATTTAAAATCCCATATTCATATCCTGCCGTATAGTTAAAAGCCTATATTCATATCTTGTAGTATATTTAAAAGCCCATATTAATATCTTTGCCAAATAGTTAAAAGCCCATATTTATATCCCGCTATATAGTTAAAAGCCCATATTCGTATCCTGTCATATATTTTAAAGTCCATATTTATATCCTGCCGAATATTTAAAAGCCCATATTCGTATCCTGCAAATATATTTAAAAGCCCATATTCAGGCCCCGGAGAATAGTTACAAGAAAGCCTATATTTAGATCCTGCCATATATTAAAAAAACAATATTCATATTCTGCAGAATCGTTAAACGCCTATATTCGCATTCGACCGAATAGTTAAAGTCAATATTTGTATCAAGCCATATATTTAAAAGCCATTATTCATATCCTGCCATATATTTAAAAGTCCATATTCGTATCCTGCCATTCATTTTAAAACCCATATTAGTATCCTTGTCGAATAGCTAAAAGCCCATATTTATATCCTGCAATATATTTAAAAGCCCATATTCGTTTCTAGCCATATATTTAAAAAGTCAACATTCATATCCTGCCATTTATTTAAAAGCCATATTCACATCCAGTCATATATTTAAAAGCCGAACAGTTAAAAGCCAATATTCGTATTCGATCGAATAATTAAAGCCAACATTTGTATCCTGCCGAATATTTAAAAGCTCATATTCGTATCCTGTCCAATAGTAAAACACCAGTGCGGTGTATCTCTAGTAGATATATTAACTCAACACTAGATGCAATGCCACGATAGTAGGCGGTACATGAATTACAGAGCGAATAACTCGTCTAGGATGAGAAATAGACGCAAACCACAGGATTGCCGACCGTCGACAAATGAACGTGGTTTGCGCTGAATGTATGACGTCTATTTGCCCCTTCCCGCTCTGAAATGAAATAAAAATTCGAAAGTCGAGGTATTTGTTCAGATTTCTAGCACGGGTGATCCATTTAACACCGTTATTGTCGACAGCAAACGTCAGCTTTGTCATCGGTGTCCGGATATTAGCAAATATGTACCGAGGTGCAGCTTTTATGCGGTTAAAAGGTCCGAACTAAAGACAGGGAGGTATAAAGGTCAAGGTGATATCATGACGTCATTACATGCCGTTGTTCTTACTCACTTGTGCAGTGGCGTACCCAGTACCTGATTGTGGATAGAGCACCTAGCGAGTGGACTTAGTTCGAGGGCCGACCCATTGACCTATTCGGGCACGCGCTTTCGTTTTGAGTGACATTCAAATTACAAATTTAAAGAAAGAAAAGAGAAAACTAAATGTTTGCGCGAGAGAGCGGGATATATATATATATATATATATATATATATATATATATATATATATCTATATATATATATAGAGAGAGAGAGGCTGAGATGAGAGAGAGAGAGCTAGCGTTAACAACGCTTTTATAATGTTCATAGTGGTTAACTCGCTTGCTTATCAGAGAAAGATACCATATAAACAGTTACCTGGCCTGGAGTTAGGGAAGACGTGAATGGGAACCGCCCATCTCACCTCACAGAAAGCTAATACCTCATATATTGAAATAACACTCCACCATCGACGGCCGTATCTGCTATGGGATAAACATAAACTTTCAAATTTTAATTTTGTTTAAGGTAAAGAATGTATCATGTCGGGACCATCAGATTTTTCATTTCTCGTTAACAATGATTTAGTTAATAATTCACGCCTGACAGAAGTCAATTGTTAGCATATTGTTATACAAATACAAATGTAACATAATTATTAGTAGTTTGGATGTTTCCTTTTTGTTTTGTTTGTTTAGTTATCTCAAAACATTGAGAGAAAATAATAAATGTTTTTATTGGCTCCTTGAGCTTGCTTCAATCGGGTCCCACTGTAGCAGAGTCCAGGTTTCCACTATCTATAATGTTACCACACTCATCCACATCATTCATGACCACACACAGCAATTACCATAGCACACAGCAGGTGGCATATTAATTATATCATACTCGTACAACAACTATTAAAGTAGGTGCAATGAAATTACAACAATATAAGAAATACAATCTTATCTAAATAGATACATGAAGTTTAGAATCAGAAGCTATTGATGTTGCTCTTAACTAATCCAACCCAGTTCTAGACGCACACTTCCCTCCCCTTATCTGCACCCTCAACACACTCTCAAAAACTCGTCCTGACGTTCGTATTCTGTGACGCTCAGATCCCCTCAGGCGGGTGATCTGGACATAATACATTCAATATATTCAACGTATACTCACATATGATCACACACTCAATCGATCTGCGTATACCCACGCTCTGAAACATACATCGTTCCCTCGGTGTCTACACACACCACACACACATCTAGATCTCACCTAGTCGATCTGTACACTTGCGCAACTCTTAAGAACATACATCGTTCCCTCGGTGTCTACACACATCACACATACATCTAGATCTCTCTTAGACACAGGGCGCTCAACATACACTTATAGAGCGACTGGCCAAGACTCGAAGGCGTATTCTGGTTCAGCGACCCTGTTCTCACACATTCGTAAAAATAGCCTATCAATCACTCTTCTATTAAGTCGGCGAGCTAAACAGACTCCTAGCTAAATTCTCTCTCTCTCTCTTTCTCTCTCTCTCTCTCTCTCTCTATCTCTCTCTCTCTCTCTCGCCAGTCTGCTTGAGTTAAACTTTGTCTAGAATTTCATAGTCTCAAGCAGTATCAGAGCTATCCAATGGAATCTCTGGGGGATGGCCTCTTGTCTGTCACTCATCCCACACTACCTAAATCGGAACGCTAGTGGTCAGCACCTAGCCTCTTACCTGTCTAGACACCTTCTTTCCCCCAACCCCGTTTTCCTTTGTTGACTTAGTATCGAGACGGTGAGTGACCTTGGCACACATTCAAGTACCTTTGTTCTCAGAGTCGCCGACCACATCACGCCTGCTCTAAACGCTTATGCTCGGGCTGGAACTGTTACACCACCAACACATTCCAATTGGCCCCCACCAACATACGTATAATCCAATTTGGCCCCACCAACATACACGAATTCCAATTGATTCCCACCAACATACATGTACTCTAATTGAGTCCCACCAACATACATGTACTCCAATTGAGTCCCACCAACACACATGAACTTCAATTGGGCTCTACCAGCATACATGTACTCCAGTTGGGCTCCGCCAACATATACGTACTCCAATTTGAGTCCCACCAACATACATATACTTTAATTGGACGTTTTGAACATGATTGTACTCCATTGAGCTCCGAAAATATACGTGCACTCAATTTGAACTGTCAATGAGCGCTTCTAACATACGTGTACTCAAATTGAACCCTGTCAATATTAATGTACTCTCATTCGGCTCTACCAGTAAGGCAATACTGCAATTTGGCCTGGCCAACACTCGTGTACTCCAATCGTATCGTGCACAACGGAACTCATATTGTGCCAAAGTTTATGATCACTCCATGCCTCACACAGAGAAATAAAACAAATCCACGGTACAAAACACAACAAATCTCTGCTGAGAGTGATCCTTTCACAGAATCCTGCCCTGAAACTAACTGCATATCCATCTTTGTTACTCCAACACGCTATTATAGTTGCACTGACAGTTGACACATACATGTTCCGTTATTTAGTTAGCCGTGGAATGGGACATTTCAAAGGGATTTCTCCGTGAGTCAGAAGGCCTGTATCTACAGTAGGCTGTGGTTTCTAGTAAGCAGAGATGGACGAGTTGAGAGGAAAGACAATAGGAGAGGAATGCGTGGATTGATGGGAGAAGCAATGAGCGTGTATGAGGGCCGGTCGAATGAATGCGTGGATTGAGGGGAGGAGGTATGGGTATGTCTGTGGGCCGGGCGGATGAATGCGTGGATTTAGGGGAGAAGATATGGGCATGTATGCGGGCCGGAGGGAGGAATTCGTGGATTAAGGGGAGGAGATATGTGCATGTATGTGGGCCGGGCAGAGCAATGCATGGATTGCGGTGAGAAGATATGGGCATGTATGTGGGCCGGGCAGAGGAATGCGTGGATTTAGGGGAGGAGATATGGGTATGTATGTGGGCCGGGCAGAGGAATGCGTGGATTGAAGGGAGGAGATATGGGTATGTATGCGAGCGGGAGGACTGTGTGGATTGAGGGGAGAAGATATGGGCATGTATGCGGACCGCATAAAGTGCAATGAGGAAGCGAGATAATGAGGAAGTGAGATAATGAGGAAGTGAGATAATGAGGAAGTGAGATAATGAGGAAGTGAGATAATGAGGAAGTGAGATAATGAGGAAGTGAGATAATGAGGAAGTGAGATAATGAGGAAGCGAGATAATGAGGAAGTGAGATAATGAGGAAGTGAGATAATGAGGAAGTGAGAAGTGCTGGGAGGTGATTTTACAAATTTTTTTTTAATTAAAAAAAAATTATTTTTTTTACGTTCATCTTATTTTCTCTAATCCCCAAGGCAATGTGTGTTGCACTGCGTTTTTTTTATTTTGCGCCTGTCGGCCCAGTGCATCCGACTTCAGCATGCATTTTATGTAAGGGTTTGCTTCCCCGGGGTAACGGCCGGTGCTGTGATGGGGATCGAATCCAGCACCTTCTGGTTGTGAGCCGTGTCACTTAACCACTTGGCCACGCCGTCCCCAATTTTACAAATTAATTACGTTCATAGTTGTCTAGGACAACGCGTGTGATCCAAGTAGTTGCCATTGGGATTACTACTGTAAGTACTCGGATACATGGTTCCTGTAAGGCATGCCTGCTATACTTGGCATGGCCATGTTTAGATAGAGAGATGGCCATGTACTGGAAGGGTGCTATGCTTTACATGGAGCGAGAAAGCGAAAGTAGATGTTAAGACTTAATTTAGAAATTCAACCTGCCGTCTGAAAACGGACGAAGACGACGTGGTCACAGGTGTTCCAGATCTAACGTGTGCGCTCACTTACTCGCTGCTAGTGAAAAGTACCTGAGAGAGGAACCTTCACCTTCCTTATAGACAAGTTCACGTTTGCCAATCATCAAGTCAATCCAGGCCGCCGGGTTGAAGATGGAAGATAAGCTTATCGTGTCAGTACCGTTATGGTCTGTTTTCACTCGCATTCCTTTCAGCCAGTAGATTGGAATAACACACAGCTCCAAACCTGGCCTGCAGTAGTTGCTGTTCTTGGAGAACGGGGAAGATGTCAATGAGGTTGTTGTGGGTGTTCCAAGATTATTTTGTTGGTGTGGTGTGTCTAGTCTCACCATTTCTCTTACAACACACACATACCCGTACATACTCGTGTGTAATGCACGCAGGCACCCATCTGTATGCATGTTTGCCTAGCTTTTTTCTGTCTATCTTGGCTTTGCTTGGCTTCGTTCGTTCTCAATCTCCCGCTACCAAACCCTGAAAGGGCTTAAGTAGCAGAATGTAGTCCAGAGAACGCAATGCGTTGTGTCGTAGTTTACAGTTTGACTGCGATATTTGCACCTTTTGGTCCAACACATACGACTTCAGCAAGCATTTTTTGAGTACCGGGTTAGCATTCCCTCTTCGATTCCTTCTCCTTAGCCAGTCTGCCCTGCTGCAGCCTGTTATCCAGGATCACAGCGTAGAGGTGTAGAAGGGTCTTGGGTGATCTGGTTCGCTGGCCCTGACGCTAGACAGCTCATGCGCTGCCCAGCATCTTGATCTGTCTATCTAATTCTGCCCATTCGTACGTCTATTCACCACAAGCTCTTATTTTGATTCCACCCTTATTTGTCTGTCTTTCTGTATGTCTATATACCTGTCTGTCTTTCGGTATGCTCATATACCTGTCTGCCAATCTTTCTGTATGTCCATATACCTGTCTGTCTTTCTGTATTACCATACACCCGTCTGTCTTTCTGTATGCCCACATACCTGTCTGTCTTTATGTATGCCCAGATACCTATCTGTCTTTCTATATTCCTATATACCTGTCTGTCTGTTATTCTGTGTGTTCATATACCGGCATGCCTATCTGCCAACCAGTTAACCCTTTTATCATACCTTGTTTCGTTCTCACAGCCTTACTCTGTCAACCTATATTCCCATCACAAACTCACTGATTCTTGGCTGTTCACTCTCCATTTTGTTTGTGTGGACTCGTGTACCGGACACCAGATACATGTCTGTGTGGTCTCGTGTACCAGACATCAGAAGCATGTCTGTGTGACTCGTGTACCGGACATCAGAAGCATGTCTGTGTGACTCGTACACCGGACATCAGAGGCATGTTTGTTCCCAGCACATTTGTTTATAATAGAATATACTGCACCGGTGACTGCCAATCTTTCCGTTCTCTTGACTGATTATCCTTCCGCGGCACACTTGACTGATTAACCCTCTGCGGCACACTTGATTGATTATCCTTCCGCGGAAAACTTGACTGATTATCTCTCCGCGGCACATGTAACAGTTCCCGCCGGAGCAAGGGGAGTTTAGGATGCCTGAACATGTTAAAGCTTAAAGCTACATGAATGCATGTCAAGGTCACTCACTGTCTCAGCAAAGGAGAACAGAGTTGGGTTAAGGAATGTGGACAGGTAGAGACTGACCACTGGCCTTCCGATTTTGGTAGGGGGAGATTGATTGACAGACGAAATTGGCAACGGGGCTTGCTGCGAGAGAATGAGTGACAGGTGTGCAAAGTGGTTCGTTCCAATTGGAATTGAAGATGACCATACCTGAGATCGATTGGTCAAGCTCTGGCCTTGCTTGAGGATATATAACTCGAGACAAAGTTTAGCTCGGGGGGCTGGAGAGAGAGAGGGCTGGAGAGAGAGTGAGGCTGTATGGAGAGTGAGAGAGAGAGAGACCGAATGTGGATAGTATGTTTAACTCACCGACTTTAGATAGAGGAGCGATTGATAGACTGTTGGACGAATGTTCAGTGATAGAACAGGATCGCTCAAATAGGTGTGTGAGTTTTGCATTAATAGATAATGTGAAAGTGTGTTTGTAAGCAAGGACACATTGTGAACGAGTTATGCCGAGATCGCCCGCCTGAGGGGATTTCAGTGAGGAAGAGTATTTGATAAGGTGTGTTGAAGACGCAGTTAAGGCGATGTGTGTGTGATGTCATTGCAAGGCAATAGAACTGGGTTTTTAGATAGTTGGGAATTCCATCAATAGCTAATGCTTACAATTCCCGTTTTAGTAGAATGTTTAGTTAAGATATGTATTATATTGTGGTTGTAATTTCTCTACTCATTCTATGATATGAGTATGATTTAATAAATATGCCACCTGCTGTTTGATATGTCATTTACTGAGTATGGTCATGATGATGTGGATGAGTGTGAGAATGTTCTAAGTTAGATCTCGGCCAAGGCAAACAGTGGGATCTGCTACACGTTATTATTATTTTGGTGCCTGTTGACCACGGATAGTCGTGGTAGATTTATAAATATAGTGCGTGTGTAGCTATAGATCTTGAATTGCATGTTTAACACAAGTGTCGCAGTTAAATATAACTTGTGTGTGTAGTTAGGAATAGAGGAGTAGCTAGTGGTTAGAGTGTTATTACCATAGACAGCTTTTCCAATCATCTGACTGGTAAGTGTGACATTTTTCTTCCACCCATTGTTGTATTATTGACAAGACTTTGTGCGTACTTGACAGTCTTATACATTTTTTTGGTGGGCCAGACGGGTTTATTCAATATGTCGAGGTTGGACAATGTTAAACAATGTTATCATTGTCTAGCTTTTGGACATTTGTCTATCGGATGCCCTAATATTCTTCGGAATATTAACAGTTCCTGGAGAAGAGGAGGACTGTTTGTCAAAAACAAGCCTTTCATGGCACGAGCTACAGTCAGCGATAAGTGGGAGGACAAAAGTCAACTACAAAACCAGCTAAGAGAACTAACAGGCAGAGTTATTCGGCTGGAAAGAGGAAAAAGATCTCCAATGGAAGCTGCGACAGCTGTTGCAACAGTTTGAAAACGGAGCTTTCAAACCAGCTAGGAAGGAGCTTTCACACCAGCTAGGAAGGAGAGAAGAAATCATGAAATCACAGGAGTAAACACGGTCCAGTATTTTGGAAGGGGACAGAGTGGTAGGGAAGTGAGGAGGAAGCCCGTCCAACTTCCACATTCCGATCCGTGGAGGGACAGAGGTGGAAATCTCAGGACGGACGTGTGTGGACGGCTAGACAGAGGTGGCAAAAAGGGGAGTTTGACCCAGGTGGAGAGGCCTAGTCAAATGAGAGGAGGAGGAATGGTTGGGCAGAAGTTTGAATCGGGCAGATTCTTAGCCCACAAGAGGCCTTTTGCACGGTTACAGATGGAGAGGCAGGACAGGAGCTATCAAAGAGACTTTAAGCACGAGGCGGATGGACAGAAAGAAAGAGATACAGGTTTTGTGTATCCAGAAAAGTCAGGGACGGAGGGCAGGTTACGCAATGCAAACGAGACAAACGTTCGCTCAGAGGTCCAGATGAAATGTTACATCATTGGACAGCGTAGGTCGAGAATTCAGGAAGAGGGTATTACGTCGATTAACATGGTCGGGCGTGCTGAAAGGGGCCAAGTTTACAAGGAACGTGTGGTCAAGCCTGGTAGAACATTAGTTAAAGTCGACGAAGAATCGAACAAGGAAATAGTCGGAGATTCGCCAGATAAAGAGGAAATGAGAGGAGGAGGAATGGTGGCAGGGCCTAGCCATGCGGGAGAAGTTGTTGAACAGATCGAAAGAAGAGACAACCCTTCGGCCACCGAGGAAGGCAGTGGGAATGAAACACAGTTGGAATGTGAAACGGACGCACCGGGTAAGAATACTCGTGCAGCCAACAAAAGAGGAACAGAGTTTCTAAGGAAAACGAAGAAAAGGGAAAGACAGGTTAACCACAGCCAGGACAGCGAACCAGTCATCGAAGCAAAGATGAAAAGATCTCAGTTCGAGATAAGCCAACAGTCAAACGAACAGTGTGAAAAGTTTTTCCCACAAATAGTGAATACAGATGGACGGAAGGCTGAAGTAGCGGACGATGTAAGTGTACGTAACACTACCAGAGAACCGGTGGGTACGAACCAAACAACCGTGAAACAAACAGACCAGACGATGGGCGTTTTACAGGAGGAAATCGCGCAGCAATCAGAGACAGCTGATGGGGCAGCGCATAGTCTGGTTAAAATAAGCAGTAGTGATAAGGAACGGTTGATGCAATGTTTACTGACGCTAGCCAAAAACATGGAAATCAGAAATGGAATTAGGTAAAGTCGTGTGGAGTACTTACACACATGGGCTATCATGTGAAACTCCAGTTGATGTATGCATTTGCATACAATTTGTTTCATCTACCGTTATCCTTGGGAAACGGAGATTTGGATAATTAGGGGGTAGGGTATAGAGAAGGAGGAATGACCAGATGTTAAAAAATTCCTTTGAATTCGTTGTCTCAAGTAAACGCCAGACAATGAGCGTACCACGGACGGTCAGTCTGAAGCTAGACTGACCGAGATCAAAGGGACATTTCCGACCAGAGAAACGGACGGCCAGTCGGAAGCTAGACTGACGAGATCACAGAGACATTTCCGAACAGAGAAACGGGCAAGAGACGCAGGATAGCTGGATGCGCCAGGTAATGATTACGCGACGCAGGGTAACATGTGGACGTGATGTTTCGGTCAATATCTGACCAGGTAGCTTTGATGCGGAGAATTTGGGGAAATAGCGGTGAATTAGTTAGATGACAACACTCGGTTTTGATTCCTCGGGACAAAGACTGCACCCGGACTAGTAGGGTTACAGCATGACGTAATTCGACAGGTGGACGATTCGGTTTTTGACTTTTGACTCAGACATAGTTTAGTATCTGATTAGTCATAGTTTAGTGACATAGTCTAGTAGAACTTAGTCATAGTTTAGTATCTTTTGAAGGGGGCATTAACAGGTGCTCATCTGTGGGGCACGAGCAGGAGTGAAGGTTGATGGCATTTGATCATGTTTTTGTGTGCAAATATTTTGACATTTGCATTTGGTGTTTGGGTTTTGACTAATGGTATTACTTGCATATTTATTGGGTTTAATGGTCGATATAGTATGCATTGAATTTTTCTTTATTTTGTTGTTGTTTTTTTTGTTGTTGTTGAATCATCATGTTTACAGGTATTTGATACAGGTTATTTAGGTGATCTAAAGAGCAGTATATCTCATCCAGACTGTAGGCCTCCGCAAGCACAAGTCACCACGAGTTCCAGAATCACATGTATGTGGAGTCTTTGCAGAGAAGACTACATTGATCAGATGTTTTAATATTGATTATGACATATGTTGTCGAATATCGTTTTTGTGGGAAACATAAAGAATTTTGCTGTTTTCTTTGAGAGGGGATAGCTGTCAAGAGAGACAATGATAACTAGCCTGAGGATAACCCACGTAAATTCGTGGCCTCACAGGAGTTAGTATGAAGTGAATCGTCGGGCAGGCGTGTAATGAGACCGCCTGAGAAAATTGACCTGAACTGGTCGAGTGTAACAATGAAGGTTCGTGTCCTTAGAGGAAGGCACGGGAAACAGGGCGAGGTATGTTGACCTCAAATGAGTAAGGAGAATTCCTTAAGGTGTTTCTGTTTTGATGAGTTCAAGGTCCCGCAGGGACAGACTTTGGTGTATTTGACTGCAAAACGATGTAAAAGTGGTGGTTTGTGTTGTAAAAACGCCCAGCCACAGTGTTTTTCTTCTGCTTGTATTGATTGTGTATGTATTACAAAAAGTTTATATGTATCAAATGACATGTCTTTTTATGCATGTACGATGTGAGTGAAGTTGTAAACAGGAGTAGTGTTTACATTTTGGATAGTAGAGACGAAAATGGTGGTCATTTGCCAGATGAAAAAAATGACCATCCATGTTTCGGTCTGTAGTTTAGGGAGGTAATGTAACAGTTCCCGCCGGAGCAAGGGGAGTTTAGGATGCCTGAACATGTTAAAGCTTAAAGCTACATGAATGCATGTCAAGGTCACTCACTGTCTCAGCAAAGGAGAACAGAGTTGGGTTAAGGAATATGGACAGGTAGAGACTGACCACTGGCCTTCCGATTTTGGTAGGGGGAGATTGATTGACAGACGAAATTGGCAACGGGGCTTGATGCGAGAGAATGAGTGACAGGTGTGCAAAGTGGTTCGTTCCAATTGGAATTGAAGATGACTATACCTGAGATCGATTGGTCAAGCTCTGGCCTTGCTTGAGGATATATAACTCGAGACAAAGTTTAGCTCGGGGGGCTGGAGAGAGAGAGGGCTGGAGAGAGAGTGAGGCTGTATGGAGAGTGAGAGAGAGAGAGACCGAATGTGGATAGTATGTTTAACTCACCGACTTTAGATAGAGGAGCGATTGATAGACTGTTGGACGAATGTTCAGTGATAGAACAGGATCGCTCAAATAGGTGTGTGAGTTTTGCATTAATAGATAATGTGAAAGTGTGTTTGTAAGCAAGGACACATTGTGAACGAGTTATGCCGAGATCGCCCGCCTGAGGGGATTTCAGTGAGGAAGAGTATTTGATAAGGTGTGTTGAAGACGCAGTTAAGGCGATGTGTGTGTGATGTCATTGCAAGGCAATAGAACTGGGTTTTTAGATAGTTGGGAATTCCATCAATAGCTAATGCTTACAATTCCCGTTTTAGTAGAATGTTTAGTTAAGATATGTATTATATTGTGGTTGTAATTTCTCTACTCATTCTATGATATGAGTATGATTTAATAAATATGCCACCTGCTGTGTGATATGTCATTTCCTGAGTATGGTCATGATGATGTGGATGAGTGTGAGAATGTTCTAAGTTAGATCGCGGCCAGGGCAAACAGTGGGATCTGTTACACACACTTGACTGATTATCCCTCCGTGACACACCTGACTGATTATCCTTCCGCGGCACACTTGACTGATTATCCCTCCGTGACACACTTGACTGATTATCCTTCCGCGGAAAACTTGACTGATTATCTCTCCGCGGCACACTTTACTATCCCTCCGTGACACACTTGACTGATTATCCTTCCGCGGCACACTTGACTGATTATCCCTCCGTGACACACTTGACTGATTATCCTTCCGCGACACACTTGACTGATTATCTCTCCGCGGCACACTTGACTGATTATCCCTCCGTGACACACTTGACTGATTATCCTTCCGCGGCACACTTGACTGATTATCTCTCCGCGGCACACTTGACTGATTATCCCTCCGTGACACACTTGACTGATTATCCTTCCGCGACACACTTGACTGATTATGTCTCCGCGGCATACTTGACTGATTATCCCTCCGTGACACACTTGACTGATTATGTCTCCGCGGCACACTTGACTGATTATCCCTCCGTGACACACTTGACTGATTATCCTTCCCCGGCACACTTGACTGATTATCCCTCCGTGACACACTTGACTGATTATCCTTCCCCGGCACACTTGACTGATTATCTCTCCGCGGCACCCTTGACTGATTATCCTTCCCCGGCACACTTGACTGATTATCCTTCCGCGGCACACTTGGTTGAGTATTCTTCCCTGGCATAAATGGTTGAATACTTTTCAGTGGCACATTTGTTTGAGTATTCTTCCCTGGCACACTTGTTTGAATATTCTTCCCTGGCACACTTGTTTGAATATTCTTCCCTGGCACGCTTGTTTGAACATTCTTCGCTGGCATACTTTTTTGAGTATTCTTCCTTGGAACATTTGGTTGAATATTCTTCCCTGGCACACTTGTTTGAATATTCTTCCCTGGAACATTTGGTTGAATATTCTTCCCTGACACATTAGGTTGAATATTCTTCCATGGCATACTAGGTTAAGTATTCCATGAGTGTGTGTTTTAGTGTACTTCTATTTCTCCTACTCTGAGAATTCAAGAAAAGAGACTGAAATGTAATGCTATCAACTAGCAAACTGATTGTCCTGTATCTTCACTACATCTCACGTCCCACATCTGATTGTCTGGTTTTTCTCAACAGTTCAACATTCAAATTATAGTACGGGGAGGGACACATTTGTTTAGGATCTAAGGAGCTAGATAAATACAATATAAAAGCAAAGCATAATGCTGGGCTGTTGTTGTTGTTGTTGTTTAATGCCCACCATGAGTATGTTGACTCTATTGTGCGCCCTGAAAAGGACGTTAAGTGGCAGGCTGTAATAGATTTCTTCACATCCCGAGCGTGCTGATGAAGATGAACCGCGGTCCTCCAGGTGGTTGTGTTATGCTTCACTTTCTCTGCATGATACTCATATTACTATGGGGATCACGTCGATCCACATCTCGTCAGCTAGACTGCCTTGAAAACAGCATGTTTCAAGGGCACGCTACATGGAAGAGAGATATTGATCTTTATCAGTATATTGTGCCTGACCCTGACGCGACGACCTGGTCAGTATGTTGTGCCTGACCCTGACTCGACGTCCTGGTCAGTATGTCGTGACTGACCGTAATAGGAGTCTCAGTTCCCCATAGTGCTGGGTCAATGGATAAAGTGCGATGAAGAAAATTGAGCGAGTAAATTTGCCACGCGTTCTGAAATATAAGACGCCACAACGCCATGGCGCCCATTAATTGTTGTGCCCTGTTTTAGTACTATCTAGGGATCAAGATGCTGAGCAGCGCATGAGCTGCAGTGGTCAGCGACTCATAGCTGACTGCTAGTGTCAGGGCGAGCGAACCAAAGCTGCCAAGACCCTTCTACACCTCCACGCGGTGATCCTGGATAACAGGCTGCAGCAGGGCAGACTGGCTAAGGAGAAGGGATCGAAGAGGGAATGCTAACCCGGCACTCAAAAAATGCTTGCTAAAGTCGGATCGAAAGGTGCAAATATCGCAGTCAAGCTGTAAACTACGACATAACGCATTCCGTTCTCTGGACTACATTCTGTTACTTAAGCCCTTTCAGTGTTTAGTAGTGGGAGATTGAGAATGAACGAAGCTAAGCCAGTACTATCTCATTCCTTCTATTCTACAGTGGATCCAGGAATACCTTACTTCGGAGGATAGAATAGGTTTACTGCACATCTAGGCATGTCGTAAAAGACAACTAAAGAGAGTTGTGCGCGATGCTAACATCTTCACTATGTAAAACAGATTTCTACGGAAATAACCACAGTAAAAACACACAGTGCTTTTGTCTAAGCGTCTATAGGAGGCCCACAGAAGGGGTGGTCCTATACCCCTGCTGAAGTAAAAATGAGATAGAAAAAATATATATTTCTGCACAGACTCCTATTTATGGAAATATGTGTCGTTTTTAGTTGCGTTTTAGAAGTTATTCATGTTTCAGACCCATGCAATAGGTCTTACTTTACATTGTAGTTAGAAACCATGTCTAGGACTGAAGATGCAGCACAGTGAATGAACTGACAGCAGCCCGGGACTCATAGCTGACTCTTTGCATCAGGGACAGGGATCCAGAGCAGACCCAGATCCTGTTGCGACGTCAAGCGGTGGCCCTGGAAACAGACTGACTAAAGTAGGTTGGCTACAAAACTAGAGATCGTAGTTGAAAGGCAGATCCGGTGCCAAAAAAAGTCAGTTTAAGCCGGATGTATCGGACCGAAAGGCGCAGATATCATAGCCCGTTGTATACGTCACAGTGTCCTATTCAGGACGAACGCTGAAGAAGTATAACCCGTGTCTTTCTTTCTAGAAGAACCAATCTACTAACCGCTCAACCACTTGCTCATCCTAGTAGTACTTTAGAAGTAGCAGCAGACGAAGAATGCATCTGATCATACATGTTGTTCCAATCCACAGATAAATCCAGGCAGCGTTTCTGAAAGATGTGGTCTCAAACCTGGCGACGCCATCTTGGCCATCAACAACGCCACTTCGGACGCTATGACCCATGACGAGGCCAAGGCTGAAATAATGCGTTCTGGTAACGAGATTATCATGCTAGTCGAGAGGTATGTCTTCTAACATTTATACATTTTGCTTCTCATTACGAAACAGCTATCACCGTCTTGATCGAGTAGAACAAATGATCCTGCTCATTACGAAACAGATATCACCGTCTTGATCGAGCAGAATAAGTGATCCTGCTCATTACGAAACAGATATCACCGTCTTGATCGAGCAGAACAAGTGATCCTGTTTCACTTGAGAATGAGACATACCCGATTAAATAGCTCTTTACATCGGCTAAAATTGGCTCCATCGCCAATGTGTATGTGCGGGCAGGCAGCACGGACAGCCAAACACATCCTGCAAGATTGTTATATGCTTAGCCAGCCGCATACTAAGTAAGGACTGACCCACGGAGACAAATATCCACACAAAGCTGTTAGGAAGCCTCGAAGAAATCTCCACTACAGCAGTCTTTATCCAGATAACTGAACTTCGCCTGTAGACGTAGCAAGAAAAAACAGGGCAAACGAGTAAAAGAAGAAGTAGAAGAAGATTTCTCATTTTAAAAAACACGAACAAAAGTTGTGTCAAATCAGATTTTCTAAATAAATACTACAGGAAAAACTTAACTGAACATCTTTATATTAGTTTAGAAGACTCTGCAGAGTATGTATATAACCAGTTTCTTTTTTATTTCATTGATCTAAAAACTAAGTGCATGAATCTATTCTTGAATGCATTAATTTACCCTGCATCTGCTATTTCATGTGGCAATGCATTCCAAGCATTCACCAACGATGTCATTAGAAATGTGAGAACTTCAAGACATAAATACGATGGTTTGGTCATCTCAGGAGAATACAGCCTGATCGAATACCACTCACGCATTTAATACAAGAAGATCTGGTAACACGGCACATGGAAATATTACAATAACCCCGGCTTAAAATTACCGACGTAACACACTTGGTCAAAGTAAGACAATTTAAGCTTCTCGCGACACAATGTGTGGAAACGAAAAGTGCGTAAGTGAAGTATACAATTTACAACTGAAAAATGCGTAAGTGAAGTAAACAATTTACGACCGAAAAGTGTGTAAGTGAAATATACAATTTACAACTGAAAAGTGCGTAAGTGAAGTATACATATTTACATACAATTATTGTAGACAATTATTTACTTGTTTCTGTTAAACGTGTTCGTACTAAATTGATCATATGATGTTTACTTCAGTTTGGTGTCTAGACATAGACCTAGAGCAGCTGTGGAGTGTGCTACGCGCGCGCACACATATACGTACACTCACATACACACATATGTACACACACACAACATATCCTATTTTTTAGTTATTGTAAGATCGACGTTATGTCCCATTGTTTTGAGTCGTATGAAGTAATTAGGACTCACTTTAGTTTATTTGGGGTACATTTAAACAATGGAAGTATTCGCTGGTTAGCATTCTTAAGAGTTATACAGTAACCCATGGCGATGTGTGGGGAAAGTCCTCCATAGAACCAAACAGTATTCGTAGTTTACAAGAATCGTAAGCGCTCATTACTAATGCACTGAAAGTATCAATTGCGCCACAAAATTAGGATACCAAGTCGCTATCATAATTCTTTTCAATTTGTAAAGGTGTATCAGATATATATAGTGCCTTTATTATTTGAATGGCGTTGAAAGTTTAATTCGTTACACTAAAAAATATAGCAATGAAACTGTATAAATATTGCTCACGTGTGGTTATACGTGTAAGGCTGTATCTTCCTAGTTTAAACCTAGAGAAAGAGCAATGTGTGCCCTGGATATTAGCGACAGATCATTCTTACGCCAGATACCAGAACATTTTCTCTTCAAATAATGACGAAGACTAAGGAAGAAAAAAGAGATGATAGCTTTGGCAAAGACATCACTTAACGAGAAATGTATATAATTTTGTATTCTAAATTGGCATTGACAATTTCACTGAGAAAGAACAGCCACATTCATATCTTTAAATCGAATGTTATGGAAAACTCTAAAGCGTGCTGGCTTAAAATTCAACAAACATACAGGTGGTAGAAATATCAAATGTGAAAAACCTCACGTAGTTTAGTTGTTTGTTCATCGTTTCCGAAGAAACCACATTGTCATCTGTCAATCCTGGAGTGAGTTCGTAGGTGGCCGATCAAACCAATCCGAGCCCGAAAGCGTCTGCCACACTGAGGGCAGAGAAACACTGTCTGGTCGTCAGACGGAAGCAACTCGTCTCTTGCCTTCCGTGTCGCTCGTCTCCGTGCAACTTCCTTGATTCTGGTCTGCTCCATATGTAGTGTGCCAGAAGAGATTTTACTACGCCAGGCAGGGCGATCAGCAGCAATGATCTCCCAATTATCAGGGTCAATGTCACAGTTCTTCAGTAATGCTTTTAGAGTGTCTTTATACCGTTTTATCTGACCACCGCGAGCACGCTTGGCTGACTAAACATCGCCAAAGAATATTGTCTTTGAGAGCCGCTCATCAAACATGCGGAGAACATGGCCAGTCCATCTAAGCTGCGATTTGCACATAGTTGTGTAGATGCATGTCATGCCAGCTCGCGAAAGGTTTCACATGCGTACAGAAGAGTTGGTAGGACGACTGTACACAGTCCAGGTTTCACATGCGTACAGAAGAGTTGGTAGGACGACTGTACACAGTCCAGGTTTCACATGCGTACAGAAGAGTTGGTAGGACGACTGTACACAGTCTAGGTTTCACATGCGTACAGAAGAGTTGGTAGGACGACTGTACACAGTCCAGGTTTCACAGCCGTACAGAAGAGTTGGTAGGACGACTGTACACAGTCCAGGTTTCACAGCCGTACAGAAGAGTTGGTAGGACGACTGTACACAGTCCAGGTTTCACAGCCGTACAGAAGAGTTGGTAACACCAGGATGGCTGTACACAGTCCAGGTTTCACAGCCGTACAGAAGAGTTGGTAGGACGACTGCCGCATACACCTTCATGGTAATAAGCTTAATTCCTCTTGGGTTCCAAACTGAGGATCTTATGATCTTAGTTTACAAAATGTTACACATGCTTTTGCAGTTCTCGAGTTTATTTCATCATCAATATGGACTACTCTGGAGAGTGTGCTGCCAAGGTATAAAAAGTAGTAGCTATTAGAATAAAATATTTTCAGGAAATTAGAGGAAATTACGATATTATGTATATAGATGAAATATAGATGAATGCACACGATACTAATGAAAAAGATTGACACTCTATAAATGGGACTATAAAGGGATGTATGTCAAGGACAACAACTGATAATAGCCTATGGAGGTAGCATACATAATTGAATGTTGGAGAATAGTGAACTCATGTTTGTTTCAAAATCTACCGATAATCGGGACTATTATTCAGACATGAATGACAACCTATTTAGAGAGTGGATCTATAAAACTTCTTCCGTCATTTGATCAACCTTTCTGTCTGGTAATGGACAATACCTCATATCAAAACGCATTGGCACTGGAAGACAAGATCCCGACATCAGCAAGTACTAAAGACGAGAAGAAACTAACAAAGGAGCACATTCAATTTACGGAAATGCATCTCAAATCTGAATTGTTGTAACGCGTAAAGATTACACGCAGGACAAATGCATTACACATTGACAAAGTAACTCAGGAACATGGCCATATGTGTTTACAAATACCAGGGCAACATTCACACTGACATCCTATAGAATATGTTTAGACAATGTTGAAACGACTAGTGGCAAGTAGCAACAAAACCTTCAAACAATCAGATGTGAAAAATAAAAAAAAGACATATGCTGCCCTCTCAGACATTGACAAACAATTTTGGATTAAATATGAGGACCATGCCATGAAAGAAGTAAATGGTTATTGGTAGAACGATAGATTGCGTTTCATTCAGCCGACAAATGTAATCAATCTCTTTGAGCCATCCAATTCTGAATAGGGTGTGTAAGCACAAATTACCGTACAATTTAAAATACGTGCTTAAACTAATTGTGAAGTTTGGAACATCACATTTAATGAAGAAAAAAAAAACACACAGACAAAAAACGCAAACATTAATCATATCGTTTGTCATTCAACAAACAAAACTCTTAATGGAAATTCATGTATTAGAAACATTAATGCTTATTTATGAAGCAAAATACTTTACTCATACGACTATGATAAATGAAGATACGCTTTGAAGCTCTTAACGTACTATCATTTAATAGAAGTACTGTAAAATATGTTGTGTGTATAATCTATAATTATACAATGAAAATAGCAAAGAAAACCTGTTTTGATAAACCCGTACAGTCTACATAATATTTCGGCATAGGACATTAACATCTAAATACTTAACGTCGTTGTACTGTTTTAGAAGACCATGCAGTCTCCATACAACCAGTTTCCGTAACATTCACCTGATCTAAAAAATAACTATGCACATTCAATAACTTCTTGAATGCATTAATTGACACTGTCTCTACTATTTCCTGTAGCAATGCTTTCCAACCATTTACGACTCTCTGACTAATATCTAATCTGAACCTTCCTTTAATTATTTGGTGGCCGTGTCCTCTTGTTCTTGTAGGCGGCTGTATTTTGAAAAAACAAACTTGTTAGACTAATTTATCATTTGAAAAGAGGGGCATATGCAAAAATTCAAGTTGATTAATGAATTATCATGACAATGTAATAATTCCAAAGGCACGTATTTCTTAACGCATTATAGTCTTATATCGTCTTTTACGACATACTTGTGAGGTTACAGTGGTGTTACTCTTTTCAACCAGAATACCACTCGGGTGTATATTTTCAATGGACTGCCTTTATTTCGAATCAACTTTGGTTTCCGTTCCAGGCCTTAGTTGTATATCCTTGGCGGGAAAGGGTATGTTCAGTCTATACAGATTAGGACGAAAGAATACGTCAGAGAGCACTCTCTACATGACAGTTCCTTCAGACAAGACTAAATCACCAGAGACAAAAAGTATCCTTGCAAATTGTACAATTGAAATGGACATGCATCAGGCTGTTTTCAATGACGTCACCAGTTTGTTAAAGAAAACAACACCACCCAAATACATCCCAAAATAACTGGCTCAGATGAAAGACGTAGAATGTGAAAGGTCAAGTATTATACGGAAACAAGAGCACATACCGAAACAATGACGCACCTGGCCGGAAGTAGAATCGTGTGCTCAAGACTACACATTCTAGAGAGTAACAATAGGCGATCTGTGCCTGGAAGATGTCGACGCCTACTTTTATCCCTCTCGTCTGGATTTCTTTGTCTGGTGTGTATGTTTGAGTGCTTTCGTGTCTGCCTATTTCAATCACTGTACTGGCAGTTTTTATCTTCGCATTTCAATTGCGCCGCTACTGTTATCCGAACTCCTCAGCTCAATATCTTGGTGTGCACCCATTTATCTGATACGGAAGTTCTAATCGTTTCACAAGTGTTGACCTGAGTTCCGACTATTTGGTTGACTTGTCTTGACATAGCCAAAAAGACTGTCTGATAAGTAGATTTCAAAACCAAAAACCACACGTATCACCACAGAGGCCATGAAGTCCACACACATAGAGGCACTAGAGACAATGAAAGGCCTTAAGTGGAAGAAGAATGGCCGGGATATACAAGTAATGCAGCAGACAGAGAAATACATTAGACTTGCATCATCCAATGCACCAAACAATGAGCAGTCAGAGAAAGGGCAAACTTAGGAGAAGTAACTTTGCAGCAAACTTGAAGAAACTGGCGCTCAACAAAACCAAAGCCCATACAGCCAGTTAGCGCCCCACTCCAAGGTACCAGGTATGCGCAATCCCAAAGCTGAAAGAAGAAAATAGAAGGTGTACCAAAAAAAAAGGGATGCAGCCTGGCATGGACAGAATCAATTGCAGAAGAGTACATAGACGCAAATTATCCATCAGACAGGTGGAGACATTCCTATACAGTTGGCTCAGCTACAAATACCACCAGGACGGCACCAGAAGCTCCATAGAACCAGGATCCGATGCTTCATCTGGTGCTGTACATAACAGACATTCATTGAACTAATTTTTGTTATCGGTTTGTTTGTCTGCATTTCTGTCTGCCGGTTTGTCTGATTTTAAATTGTGTCTGTGCTTCAATTAATGTACACTTGTTTGTAGTGCCTTCCTAATTATGTCTGCTTGTTTGTCTGTTTCTCTAATTATGTCTGCTTGTTTCTCTGTTTGTCTAATTATGTCTGCTTGCTTGTCTGTTTCTCTAATTATGTCTGTTTGTTTGTCTACCTTTGTTTGTACATTTTTCTGCCTTTCTGTTTGCTTGTCAGCTGTGCTAGCCTGTCTGCTTGTTTGTCTGCCTGCTTTTCAATTTGTTCACTTGCTTGCTAGTCTGTCTGCTTATCTCAATTACTTAACTTTTAGCTTGTATCTTCTAGAATAAAAAGATATCGCAGACAGCGACATTATTCCACAACTTTCTACAAATTTTCAACTAGTATATCCCTCTTTATCTCTCTCTCTCTCTCTCTCTCTCCCTCTTTATCTCTCTCTCTCTCTCTCTCTCCTCTCTCTCTCTCTCTCTCCCACACACACACACACACACACACACATGGCTTCCGGTAATGCCAATCTGATATATTTATAAACGCAGTATTAATAGCCACACTCACTCCTCACTCAAGCAACCAGCAACCTGGGTAAGAAATATGTGCAAAGGTTAATGTCAGTTAACATGCTCCCTCTCGTTGATCATGTCTGTGTTTCGGACATGAAGTTTACAAGCTAGGATTACCTGACAAGAACCTCCAGGGAATTGAAGTTGTTGCAGTAACTGCATCGTTAAGATAGTAGATAGAGGTCTATACCTGATTTACACACAGGGAATGGACATTCAAACAACAGTCTGTCTTGTTAAATTGCTAGCTTGATTCAACGGTTTAATTTCCAGGTTGCCTTACCGAGATGTCGTATCCAGGTTGCTTAAATGGAATGTCATATCCAGCTTGCCTTACCCAGATGTCATATCCAGGTTGACTTACCCAAATGTCATATCCAGGTTGCCATACCAGAATGTCATATCCAGGTTGCCTTGCCGGAATGTCATATCCAGGTTGCGTTACCGGAATGTCATATCCAGGTTGCGTTACCGGAATGTCATATGCAGGTTGACTTACCAGAATATCATATCCAGGTTGCCTTATCGGATTGTCATATCCAGGTTGCCTTACCGGAATGTCATATCCAAGTTGCTTAAATGGAATGTCATATCCAGATCGATAAACAGAATGTCATGTGAAGAATAGATAAACAGAATGTCATATCCAGAATCGATAAACAGAATATCATATCCAGAATCGATGAACAGAATGGCATGTCCAGAATTGATAAACAGAATGTCATATCCAGATTGCATAAACGGAATGTCATATCTAGGTTGCTTTTGCTCGGAGTTTCAATTTCTTTTGTCACGTATCTCTGTATTTATTATAACTGTTGTCACTTATCTCTGTATTTATTATAACTGTTGTCACTTATCTCTGTATTTATTATAACTGTTGTCACTTATCTCTGTATTTATTATAACTGTTGTCACTTATCTCTGTATTTATTTTAACTTGTGTCACTTATCTCTGTATTTATTCTAACTTGTGTCACTTATATCTGTATTTATTATAAATTGTCTCGCTTATCTCTGTATTTATTATAACTAATGTCACTTATCTCTGTATTTATTATAACTTGTCTCACTTATCTTTGTATTTATTATAACTTGTGTCCATCTTTTACGGAGCATTCAACGGAAAAAGCTCAAGTTCCAATGCGATACTCTTATTGGCATGCCATGCTTTTGAGCGATATTGTAATAAAATCATGTGTCATGTTTAGTAGCTTTGACGACCAATTCACCCGCATCCGTCGCTCTTGAAACATTTCATAATTCCAGATGCCTTTAGGTAATGAATCCATCTTGTCGTGTTATACCATATCTGACATCTTTTCTCTACCTGTTCTAGCTGTTCTTGCACTGTCTTGGTCATTCACTGTGTTTGTAATGTTGACCTCAGCGTTACGTATGTTTATTATTGGGATTACATGATATCCCCACAGAGGAGCAGTGAAGATCTGGAAACCGGAGGTAACTCGTCTCAGCGAACTCCGCCCACAAGAACTAAGGACCATCACATCCGCCACTGGAGAAGATTTCCAGCCATTACAGAAGACATCCCTTGCGATCAACAAACCCCCAGATGTGAGATGTTCGTGTATATGTCCTCCTTGTGACTGTACTATATCACCTCGCTGTTCTTATGTTTACTAATGTATCTATCGACCCGAATTGACAAGAATGGGCCCACTATGACCTTCCATGCACGTCGTAAAATGCTACTAAAGAGGTTGTTAATGGGCTAGCAGCCTCAATGTGTGAAGTCACTTCTGCTAAAAACCAGTATTGCAAATGATCGGATACAGGCTTCCGTTAAAGGGGGCAGTTGTAGTTGTAGCCTCATGCTTAAAGAGAAAAGGCGAGTAATCAGTTAATTAATCATTCAATGTGGCTACGAGTTCTATTTGTTTGAAATACTATCCTGCTAGTGGAAAGATATAAAAGTATTGCCACAGCCGATACTGATGCTGAGGTCGAGGTGTTAGTGACTTCATTGTACGAGGGCTCAAATTCTTGTGAGCTGAGGTGATTAGTTCCCTTCCTGGCCGCCATGCTTCCCATAACTGTAAAATAGGCAGTCCGCTTAGGCGACAAGGGCCGTCATAGCAACCGTCCATGAACACGATGAGTGGCTGAGTCCAGGCTACATGCAAATGAGGATGATGTCGTCTTTCCGGTTTGACCTAATCGAGTTGGTTGCAGGTGGCGGGGCCATGATGGAGAGGGTCGTTTCCTATCTTTGATGTCCATGGCAGGCTAGTGAGCGGGGACGTCCTCGGCAAGGTGGGCCATGTGCCCAAAATAGGATCAATCGGCGACGGTTTAACATGGTGAATATGCTTGTGAGGTATGTCTGTCGGGTGACTTCGTCGAATGTGACCCGGTCTATCAGTGGATCGCAAGAATGCACTTATGATTACGAATGTAGAAGGCTTCTGATCGTTCTGCATTATTGTCCAAGTTTCGGGACCTTACAGCAGAATGGCGACGATACAGGTTATGTAAATTCACAGCTTAGTTTTCAGTGAAAACCTCTGCTGGGTCCAGACTCGAAACATGGCGTTCATAGAGGCGGCAGCCAGACCAACTCTTCGAGGGATGACCCGGTGTATTCGTACGCCAATGTGTGTTTGCTTTCCGTGTGTATGAAATCCTCATCGGAGTTACAATGGCTGCATGCCAAAGACTGATATATTGGACCGAAAGGTGGAAAAATCTCAGTCAAGCTGTAAACTATCGACATAACGCATTCCGTTTTCCGGACTACATACTTGCTCCTTGCAAAGCCCTGTTCAGGTGTTAGTAGCGAGAGATTGAGAACGAACGCAGAAGAAGAAGAAGGTATGGTTGCCATCGACAACAAAACCCTGTCGTTAATGAGTTGCAGCCAAAGTCTTGTATCTCGCGTATAGCCGATGAGATGCAGAGGTCCAATCCAGGTGTAAGGTTCTCTAGACACCCTAGAGCCTCTATCACTACTAGAGACTGAGAGACCAGTATGCCCACGTCACCTGCTTAGTAAGGTATCAATTTAGAGCTGGGTGGGGAAGGGTGTTGAACGAACTGCTTCCAACGTGTACATATATCTCTTCCTGATAAAACACTTGGCTTAGTAGACATACTTACTGACTAAGAAGGAACAGGTCAAGAGCAGCAATACACAACAAGAGCCCTACAGACAGTCAAACAACTGCTGAAGGCTGCGAACAAAGAGGCTTGGCTAAATTGATGGGGAATACATGCAGAAAAATCTACAAACTTATGGCCATCCCAAATCCCAAAGACATCAATCTCCTGAAAAAAGGGAAACCAAAGCATAATTTTCCGACTTCACACTCAACATATACACCTTAACAGTCATCAGAACACAATTCAACCAGAACATAATTCAATCTGAACGTACTTGAGTGATGACTGTACACATCCCTGTGAAACTGTTGAACATCATATTTGTGAGTGTCTGACGCTTGCCCGTGTTAGGAAAGAGCTTCTTCCTCCCAGGTTAGGTAAATGGAACACTTTGTAC
Source organism: Ariolimax columbianus (assembly GCA_036924085.1). Lineage (NCBI taxonomy): Eukaryota > Metazoa > Mollusca > Gastropoda > Stylommatophora > Arionidae > Ariolimax > Ariolimax columbianus. The sequence goes on from JAVGWX010000006.1 coordinate 25,839,380, forward strand.
AGAACTAAACAACAGCTAACAAACACTTGCAGATACCACTATATGACATTGTGCCAAAGGTTACAAGTCTACAGGCCGCTTGATCAATAACCAACCAACCTGTTATATCAGGCTGAATTTATATATTTAGTCGGCATCTTGTCCAGCATTCAGATATATTTCTAAGGTGCTGCTAAGGAAGGTTGTACAAATATCAAGCTTCCCGCCCACATGAAAAAGAACCAGAAATACATGCACAATAACTGAGTGATATTTGGGAAAAGTCGTATAAACAGAATCTGAATGTTAGGCACGAAACCGACCGTATGGCTTTGAAGACTCAAAGGGAGCTATTTGTTTAAAGTTCAAATTGATAAGTGTATTAGAGACAACGAACTCAAAGAGAAATTATGTTTTAAGAATTCGGAAAGTATACACATCAGACAACATAGAAGACAGTGAAGTGATTGACAATCCGCATTCCAACCATATACACCAAAGGCCTAATTTGACCCAGATAATTGTAAGGATCTTTAATCTAAAGTAGGTCATGGTCTCTCTCTCTCTCTCTCTCTCTCTCTCTTCCTCTCTTTTCTTTGCTCTGACTCACTTTAGCGACGTCACAGTTAACCTCATTCAGGGAGCCTTTCCGACGCACTTCGCGTGCTCTTGCAGTGGTGGATTATGTAACAATTTATGTTATATTTTGTGGTGGTTACCCCCATGCACAATTCTCTTTAGTCGCTGTTTCGATCTGTTTTCAAAGTATCCCCTTTCTGAAAAACGGGACGATGAGGCTAACGTCTGTTCAGGCAAAAAATACTGATCAGAGAATGTTAACCAGTCAAGAAAAATATACCGGCCAAGACCCTCACCTGACATCCTCGTTGGTTGTCCTGGAAACGGGCTGTTGTCGAGGACAACAGTCTGGCTAACAAGGTGAGGTTTTACGTGATCTCCGTAGTAGTGAGCGACACGCAGATGAAGCCAAGCATAGCACAACTGCCTGGATGAATCCTGTCCACCTTCATCAACACGCTAGAGATGCGAGGAAAGCCACTGCAACCGTCACTTAACGCCCTTTTCAGGGCGCACATAAGAGTGGCCTATTCATTTTGGGCATTCGAAACAAACAACTTTCTGAAACACAAGACCTCAGACGCTTGCGCCATTAGCCATTTGCAGCGTTGATTAAGGTTTGGTGGAGTTTATTTCAAACGACGACCAAAGTTCTTTGTTTGACTCGGTGACGTCTCTTATCTACGAACAACACACTTTTAGAACCACCATGTCCCACATTGCAGGATCAGCAGGATTTAGCTTGAGGCTGTTGGGAGGCCAAAATGTTGGGGGTATAAAAGTAGTACCTTGACTATCATCAGCTCATAGAAATAACACAAGCATAGGGATAGGTACACACAGACGCACACACGCATCCAAGCACTGGTTAATACGTCCTGGTATCGTCCAAAAGACTACGGTCCGAGTGGAAAGAGGCATGCCTCCGCCAGTAGAATACAGAGAGGCAAACCTTTAACAAAAACAATAAAAACAAGAACAACTATCTGCGTGTCTTCTGGAGTAAACGACTTTGGAGCAGACGGATCACGTAATCGCGTAATCCAAAATCACGCGAACGGAGACAATTAGGAAAAAAGAAAGGGAACTACTACCACTATATTATCATTACATTTTATCAGCTATTAATCATTTTATTATGAGTTTGCATTAGCTACTTTTTTCCCCCTACTCGCCCTGTAAATTTTTTTCCAAAGAAATGTAAACAATTTGCTCTAATCTCTCTAAATGCTGGTATGCAATCAGGCACGTGTGTCTGACTCCAGGTAGCCAAATGTTGAGTAAACTCATTTGGTTTTTTTTTGTGCATTGTGTACCGTGTTGAACCCAGCTTATCCTTCAGACCATCTCTCCACCTCAAACTCGGCGGCCCGTGAGGGCGTCCCAAGTGTAAGGGCCACCAGGACGTCACTCCACGTGTCGATCTGTGATCTTGCGTGCGCACAACATGGCCGGCACATCGCGACATCTATGAAGTAAGTGAAGAAAGTTCACCGTCTGATCTCTGCGTTGCGGATTTGGTCTCCAATGGGGATCATCAATAGAGATTTTTAATCAATGTGCTTCGCTCCATCACTTGTTTCGGCAACGCGGAGTCTATCTGCAACAACTTTCCAAAGGTCCCACGCCTCGCAGCCATATACAATGACTGGAGTTACCACGTTGTTGAAGGTGTGAACTCTAACGGTGTTGTTTCGCATCTGCTGCAATATGGATTCGAAGTTGAAGCTGAGCCAGCCCGCTGCTATCCTTTGCTAGATCTCCCGATTTATTAAATGGGAGTTCGTGATCTCTTGACCCAAATAGAGATACGAATTTATATTTTCCACGATACAATCTCCAAGAGATTGCTTACAGTAATCCCTAATAAATGTGATTTAATTGGAAGAAAAATTGTTGCATCAAAATATTCTGCAGCATTAGCCTGAAAGAACATCTATCCACAGGAGTCATACGGTATTGGTAGCAGCCATAACAGATCGGCGCAACCATTTGGCAAGCCAAAGGTTGCTGTTCCTAACGTGGTCCATGCCCAGTACAACTCTCCAATGGGGCTGTACTCTGCCAACAACATTGCAGACTCCTACAGCCAGCAGACGGTTGGGATACAGACTCAGATCCAGGGGTAGGTAGATGACTGTTACGGATGGATGGATTCATCGCCACTATCTTTTTCTTCTAAACTACTATTTCTTCTCTATATCTATGTGGTATCTTCTTCTTCTTCTTCTTCTTCTTCTTCTTCTTCTTCTTCTTCTTCTTCTTCTTCTTCTTCTTCTTCCTCTTCTTCTTCTTCCTCTTCTTCTTCTTCTTCTTCTTCTTGTCTCCAGTTGACCCAATACAGAATCCCACGACAACGGGCATTGTGTACTTTACAGTGATGGTTTCTGCTGCAATTTGTTTGACATTATGTGGTTTCTAGTCTTATTCACAACCCTCTTTAGTCATATTTTATTACATGCTTTATTTTTGCAGTTGCTATATTCTCAACTCCCGATAATCATCAACAATCTGGAGTGAGTGGATGTATGCAGTATTTATTTTTAGCATCGTATTCTTCCGTATTTCCTTCTACTGCATCAGCACTCTCGTCATTAACTTCTTATTTTCGAATATTACTATTCTCCTTGTTAAATTTCTGGAGACTTTAACGAGTCCTAGATGCACACATTAGATACAGAGATAGGCTAAGGGGGCTTGTTAGATATAGTTTATTCTTTGAGTTGTTTGGGACTGGGAAATGTATGAGAAATTAGAGAAGGGAGAATCTATTCTGACATCAAACATTTTTGATCAAACCGATTGGAAACAACAAAGAGAGAAGCTACTTGACATTTTAATTGTTCAGTTCGGAAAATGTAAAAAAAAATACAGAGTTGACGCACACCACTAAGTAGAGACAGGTTCGAGGAAACGTGAAGGAATACGCCACTCGGAATCGCACTCGAAGAAGATACAGACACGATTGGAAGAGACTAAATAAACAATTCTTCACTTACTGAGCCTCGCCTAGCTAAATGTGTTAAATCTCTGTTAGTTCTTTCCAGCCATTGTCAATACATGTTGCTCATATTATCTGTTCAGCCAACACTGACGTCCTCCAACTGGTACCGAGGTTTAAAATAATAGGAGCACTGTGACCTTACAGGCATATCGTAAAAGGCAACCAAAGAGGTTTTGTGCACAAGGCTAGCAATCTCATCATGTGAAATCATTGGTATTTAAACCATCACTGCCAGTACTTCCTTATGTGCTCCATGTAAAGGTGCCACCAGCAACTGGTACCGAGGTTGAAAATAATAGGAGCACTGTGACCTTACAGACAAATCGTAGGAGGCAACTAAAGAGGTTTTATTCACGAGGCTAGTAACCTCATCATGTGAAACCATTGGTATTTAAACCACCACTGCCAGTACTTCCCTATGTGCTTCCTATATAGGGGCCACCAGCAATAGTGGATCATCAATGCAAAACATCTTCAGCAACGTGTATGTCTAGTCTCCAGTAACCGTTTATTAAAAACATTGTTTAAATAATCATCTCGTCTCCCCTTCCTCCCTTTTCTCCTTCGGTGTACATTTGCTTTACACATAATTATAAAACAGTGAAGATATTTGATATTGTTGGTTATCAATGTGATTTTGTTCAATTAACTCTTGATGCAGTAACTTTATTCATCTTTATTGTTTGCTTCTTTCCTTTCCTTCTTTTTTTAATGAGAAACTACCATTTAATATATAACGACCAAGTTAATATTTTCCCATATTCAAACAAATAGCATACATTTTTTAACACTTATTTAAATGTGTAATCTTTGTCCTCTACGTGCATTCATTTTCATGTTCACAGCTCAATAATATATGTAGTGCTACTTTTAAACATTTGTAAATGTCTATATATAGAGCTTGTTGATCATGTAATACAAGCTATATATATATATATATATATATATATATATATATATATATATATATATATATATATATATATATCTCATCTTGCTACTTTGTATAGCTTTGGTTGTAGAAGTGCTTTTATGGGCTATTTTCGTAATCTGTTCTAGACTTTTCTGCATTGTTATTTTAGAGTTGTGTGGATGACTGCTCTAAAACTGAGAACTAGAAATGCCGTTATCAAAATTGCTGTTTATATTAAGCTAAGCAAGCGAGTTTTTAATTTTTCTGGTAACTTTGCTGTGCTTAAAGTTTTGATTTGCTTCTGTCTGCTAATTCCGTAATGTATTCTTTTCTTATACTGTTTCACTAAAATAGTTGATATGTATTTTCTAGCCGATCGATCTAAGTTGTCCACAATTCAAGAGGTATATATTTTCGATCACTAAGGATTCATGAGGTCGACCCCGTCTCAAAAATTGGGTACCATAACAAACCTGGAAAGTAAAAGCGACTGACTCGTCACATCTAGTTTCCCGATATCAAGAAATGTGGGCTTACATCATATTCCCCAAATGTCACACATGACGTGTTTGAACGGGAAATATATATCGCGTACATACATATAGATACGACAATACGTTGCATAATTTAAAGACAAGTAAAATAGAAATGCGTCTATTTACTTCCTTGTTCGATCGCTCTATTTACCAGGCTGGTTGTTGGCGTTGAAATCCCACAATGAGTGAGCATACTCGTTTGTGCGCCTTGAAAAGTCTTTTGGATGATAGGTTGTGGGAGCTTTCCTCACATCCCGAACGTGCTGATAAAGGTAGACTCAAGTCCTCTAGGCGGTTGAGCTATGCTTGGCTTCATCTGCGTGTCGTTCACTACTACGGGGTTCACGTCACCGCCCCCCCCCCCCGCTCCCCCATCTTGTCAGCCAGACTGCCATGAAACGGTCTGTTTCCAGGGAGAACTGAGTGAAAGTGCGGTGGTGGTCTTGGTCAGTATATTTCGCCCGACCGTACTGGTAGATCGTTTCGTAGAGCACGTTTCAATTTACCCAGCTGAAAATAATAGAACCTCTGCTTTGAGCTAAGAAGATATTACAGCTAGAAAGGGAAATGGACACCCTAGTTCATCAATCGGAAGTCCTAATACAATGAAGTCTCCAGCAATCCATCCATTATGGTAGTGTCTGCTATGACACCACACTTTTTTGTTAGTTGCTGTACAAATGAGAATTGAACTTGAACGTAAATAAAGTTTTTTCGGGAAATAATTTGTGCAAATATTATCAAAGATATGTCTTGCCCATAAAAGAGGAACATATCACACGTTCTTAACCTTAATAGCTTTTTATTTTCTGCTTGACCAAATATCTTATAGTATGATATACCTTTGATGAGAAATAAATTAAACCTCATTTTTTGTATCATTCTTATTACTTGCGTCGTAATTTTGTTTTCTTACGTAAAACTGTAGTCGATTTTAGTAACAACATTTTAGAGCTCCCATGTTTACGCTATAGATAGGCGCCAATTCCCCTAGAGATTAACCGACTACGCATTACGGGATTATGATCTATTACCAAGGTAATTTAACGTGCTGTCTAGTTTTCTTCCTGGTCGATGTCATGATTAATGTTCTAGAAATTCTTGTTCGCACTTTAATTTCAGCACTTTTGTACGAATGGCCCAATTTTCTCAGTTAGGCATCACAATTGATTCCACTGTTACTAGCAGTTTGGACACCTTATCTACTAGCACATCTATAAGTCAGTTCTCGTTATACGCGAGAAGTTGCGTTGTTTTATTTGAGTTCATCAAATTTTGTGACCAATAGAAAATAACCGAATCTTTACAAGACCGTATACCAAAGAAAGAAGGGATTGCCATATAGCCGGGAGGTAAAGGTGCTTGACACTGTAGAAACGAAAGCACGGAAATCCCGGTTTAGAATCCCACATGTTTCAAGCGTCCTCTGGTGTCAAGGGCGGTGAGACCAGTGTCTAGTCATATTGAAAAATGACGAAAATCACGGAGATCCCGTGGACACGCAATACACGTTAAAGCTCAATTGGCAGTTGGAAATCGATAACACTTTGGTGTTAGACGCTTTTTTTTTTGGGGGGGGGGGGGGGGCTTAATTCTAAAAAGTTATGAAATTACTACCCAGTACGCAATCTAACTTCCCATATGTCTAGTGAGCCGAAGAAAGCAAACATTGACAAATAGAGAACCTAATACAGATAGCCTTCTGCTACCTAGAAGCAGACATAACTTGCCTGTTTGAATACCAGGATTTCAAGTATCAGTTCAGTTCCGTTCATCCCGCAACCCATCAGGTCCTTAGGGCCCACTTGAAGACATTCCCAAAATCCCACGCCATTTTTCTCTGTCTGCCGCCTCTCACCGGGACGAAGGCCTGACCACTCAGTGATGTTGTGCACCCACCTCTTCCTTGGACGTCCTCACCCTCTCTGTCCCGGTACGGAACCAAAGAGTATCAAGTTGGTAATTCCGTTTGACCTCACGACGTGCCCGTACCAGGCCATCTTTCGTCTTTTGATTGTTGTGAACAGATCTTCAAAAGAGCCAATAGCGTTTTCAACTCTCTGTCGTATTTCTACGTTCGTCAAACGATCGTTATATGTAACATTTAGGAGTTTGCTATAGCACCTCATTTCCATTGCATGCATTCTTCCCTGGATATCTGCTGTAAGGATCCAGGTCTCGCAGGCATACATAAATATTGAGATCACCAAAGAGCGCATTAGTCTAACTATAATGCCGATGTCGAGCAAGTATACCAAAATAATATATGTGTTAATATAAATGATATGGAAATAACAATGATTAATATTATTAGAAAAATACACATTACAAATATACAATATACGTAAATTAAGATACGATATGGGGCCAACAATGTCACAACGTAAAAAGATTTTCTACATAGCAATCACCACAAAATCCAAATTAATGGACTGCATAGAAGACTTCCTCGGAATAGAGAGGACGGAAATGTAAGGTTCAATTCACATGTCACACGGCATTACCCACTTATATACACATCATTCAAGAGTAACAAACCATCTTATCTCTGAACGTTTATTGCTGTCTAGCTAAAGCCAAATAAACGTTCTTCATAGATGATCCCTCTAGCCAGGCCTCACAATCAGTCTAGACTCTAATAAGAAGATAATGTTCAGTAACTCGTGTTTCCTATAATTACATTAAGTTATCTGTAAACTTCTTCTTAATCGGCTTTTGTTTTGGAAAGTATGTTGTGACGTTATGTCATAGTTTACATCGAGGCTGCAATATATTCGCATTTCGGTCCGACACATCATATTTCAACTGACGTTTACGGTTACCAGGTTTGCCTTTCTATCTGTGAACCCGATCCTTATCTCTAAGCCAGACTGCACTAATGACTAGTTCATCATGTTTCCAGGACCGTTACTTGGAGACGGAATGGGGTCATGGTCAGTTCTGGTTCGTTGACCATGATGCAAGCAGCCAGCTATTAGTCGCTAGCTGCTGTAGGTCATTTACTGTGCTGGATTTTCGACCCCAGCTATCTGTACACTAATGAAGGTCATTCACTGTGCTGGATCACGGCCCCCAGCTATCTGTATACAAATAATGAAGGTCATTCGCTGTGCTGGATCTTCGGCCCCAGCTATCTGTACACAAATGATGAAGGTCATTCACTGTGATGGATCTTTGTCCCCAATTATCTGTATACAAATGATGGTCATTCACTGTGCTGGATCTTTGTCCCCAGCTATCTGTATACAAATGATGAAGGTCATTCACTGTGCTGGATCCTCGGCCCCCGCTATCTGCATACAAATGATGGTCATTCACTGTGCTGGATCACGGCCCCAGCTATCTGTATAAACATGATGGTCAGTCACTGTGCTGGATCCTCGGCCCCAGCTATCTGAATACAAATCATGGTCATTCACTGTGCTGGATCACGGCCCCAGTTAAACTGTACACAAATGAAGGTCATTTACTGTGCTGGATCCTCGGCCCCAGCTATCTGTGTACAAATGAAGGTCATTCACTGTGCTCGATCCTCGGCCCCCGCTATCTGTATACAAATGAAGGTCATTCACTTTGCTGGATCCTCGCCCCCCCCCCCCCCCCCCCATCTGTATACAAATGAAGGTCATTCACTGTGCTGGATCTTTGACCCCAGCTATCTGTATACAAATAATGAAGGTCATTCACTGTGCTGGATCTTTGACCCCAGCTATCTGAATACAAATGATGGTCATTCACTGTGCTGGATCCTCGGCCCCCGCTATCTGTATACAAATGATGAAGGTCATTCACTGTGCTGGATCACGGCCCCAGCTATCTGTATACAAATGATGGTCATTCACTGTGCTCGATCCTCAACCCCAGCTATCTGTGTACAAATGAAAGTCATTCACTGTGCTCGATCCTCGGCCCCCGCTATCTGTATACAAATGAAGGTCATTCACTGTGCTGGATCCTCGGCTCCCGCTATCTGTATACAAATTAAGGTCATTCACTGTGCTGGATCTTTGACTCCAGCTATCTGTATACAAATGATGGTCATTCACTGTGCTGGATCCTCGGCCCCAGCTATCTGTATACAAATGATGAACTGTGTAAAACTAAACAAAGTGTCAAGTCTAGGCAGATTATTATAACATTTGAACGTATGTGTCCAGTCGTGACCATGGGCGGAGAGGCGTACAGACGAGAGGAGGAGAAGGAAGAGATAACAATCAAATTTAGACATAGGTGGACATTGGGGAAGGAGAGTTTAAAAATATCTGAATTTTGTGGATGTTATTGATAAGGGATTTGATACAGACTTCCTGTAAGGAGGTTAGTGAATGAGGTCACCGGTTTTTAGTCTAAAGCAAAAAGGAGACAATAAGTAGTAATGGAAAATAGCGAGTGTTTTTCTATTTCAATTTCAGTAGAGCTAATAGTACTAGCCGTATCTATACGTCCATACCACGGAGATGTACAACAGCCGAGGATATGCCAAGTAATCAATGTCTGATTTTGGCGTAAATCAAAAGATGAACGTTAATGAACAGGTTGTTTATTATCCACGCTATCGTGTTAAGTCAAATTCGCGTAAACCCAACTCAGGTAAAACGAGAACTGACTTGAAATCTTGACTATTTAATACAAAGTGTGAAAGATTAATTATTACCACATTAACAGTAACGTTTCTACGTTGAGTGTGCTCACATTAACATGTTCTATATATCTTCAGTGACAGCGCGTGAGTATTCGTCATAAAACAAGCACAAAGTATGGACTGTGTATCAGTTCACCTCCCTACCTCAATGTTTTGTAGAATGTCTCATACGTTTTCATGTAGACTTTAAGTGTTGCACATTAGTCGATGCAGTCATTTTGCCTTAAAGATCGAGAAAGTCTTAGCTATTAAGCTAGGCAGGACTTAGCATGTTAGACCAGCAACCGTACTACTTAATTTTGGCCAATCAAAGTTTATATAAAATAAATTAAGTTTTCTTTACACGCACGGGCACCCGAAAAATTGAGACCCTATTGGATTCAACCAATCACATCACATTAAAGCGAATCTTGCTTTCACACATGGTACTTCTGCAAGGTCTATATGGTAAAAGTCTGCAGTTTCTTATTAACAATTTTTATTTTAAATTTAAATTATTTTAATTTTTTTTTTGTAAAACAAAATTTCTTGTTTTACATTTTAATTGTCTAATAGTTTAAGAAGTGCAAAATGTTGTCTATCGAGAATGTAACATTAATAGAAACGGAGGAACAACGCCAGTATTAACAAGGTTAGATTAGCTTTCATCTCCCTTCGTCCAACATGGAACTCAGAGAAGAATAAGATTTGGTTATTTAGCACAAATGTAAAGTCGATCCTGTTATATAACTCTAAGACATAACATGAGACACCCAGACTGCAAAACTTCATGTCTTCGTTGCATACTTCGTGTTGGTTGGCCCACAGATCCCTGGAAGAGAACACAGCAACAACTAATACCGCAAAATATTAAGGAGAGAAAGTGCGATGGATAGAAAACACTGTTGAAAACAAGTAGACATTATACCTAGACATGTACTGGATTGGAACCTACAACGAAAGGGACTAGAAGAAAGGCTAAGAAATACTTGGCGAAGAACGGTCAAAGAGGAAGTTCAGGTCAATTAGGATATCGTGGACGGAACTCAAGAAGATCGCACATAAAAGGAACAGATGGAGAGCATCTTTTGTAGCCTTATGTTCTATGGGGTACTAGATGGATAAATTATGATATTTTAAATTATATTTTATTACTAACTCTGGCATGTGTCGGACATGGCCTATGGATAATACACCGAGAGGGGAAATTACATTGTGCGAAATAAATTGTTTGAGAGAATCAGTTCTCAAATCAAAATCAATCATCTGTTAGACTTCCAATGAAATGGTGACATGAAAATGTTGCTGGAACTATTCCCTGTGCCAAAAACATGACATAAAAAAAGCTAGGTCATCTCTAAAAATGGAGCTCAATCAACTACCAGATAAATGCCAATAACAAAATATCTAGTTACATGGAACGAGGATGGATAGACGATAAGACACCAATTATATGAAAACAGCCCGTTTCCATGGAGGGATGCAAAGAAGTCTTGGCCAGTATATTTTGCCTGACCCTGACTAACATGTCTGATCAGTATGTTGGGCCTGACCAGATGTTAGTCTTCCTCCCCTTACCTTCGATTGAAAAAAAAAGGATACAATCTGCTCGACCACCTGCCATCCATAGATATACCTGAATATTTCTTTCTATCCCTGTAAAACAGATAGTAGTGCTATGCATGAACAAATATTTGACCTGAGATTGCTTCTGAAAAGATTTGAATCATGTTGTCGGTGCTAGGATTGATGATCTGCCGTACCACAGACAACAATATTTAGAGATTTTGTTCGTGTATGCAGTTATGGTCTTGAGTTATTTGCGCACCTGAGTTATTTGCGCACCTGTACAGGGCAGTAGTACTTTTAATAAAGGCAGACTGGCTGCATCCAGTTTAGCAATGTAGTCTCGTGTGTATTATTTTGTTATTGTTTTTAAGAGCAACAACACTACATACTTCAATATCATTTATTTATCTTGCACACATTTTGTGCGTGTGTGCGCGACGTGCGTTGTTTGGTTTTATGTGTTATGCCAAATGCCGTGAACTATTTTAAAAATGACTATAGTTAGTTATTTGATCCCGTCAACAGTTTTAGAAGCTGCATATTACGTTTGCTTATTTATATTTATTTGTGTATGTCAATTTTTGTTCAGAGCTTGTTGAACATTGCAAATGCATAGAAATGAATTGAAGTTACTAGTTCAATGAGGCATTGAGAAGGAAGTACTCAACCTTCTTTGATCAATTGTTCCTTCATCTTCTCAAACTTTCAGATTACTTTTAATAAGTGTGTCTATGGTTGCAAAGAATGGTGTGGTTTAGAATGGTTTCATGAATTTATGTGAGTTAGATGTGTTTTTGTTTACTTTATCGAAACATCCCCATTGAAATTATTTGTCATTTGAAATGAATAATTTGTGATTTTGTTATAAGAAGTTGATTAAATTAGATGATGTATCACAACGTCTGAAAATGATTATTGAATCATTAACGTGCATGGTTTTAAATAAACATAACGAAGTTTCGAATTAAAGTTTTCTTTCAGCACAATACAGAGACGAACTTTCAAGTGGTATTAATGAAGTAACAGACTAACACAACATTTTAAAAACATAACAAAACCGCTTTAACACTTAACAATATAGAAGAATAATTGCATACGTTTTGTCTTTCGTTTCTTAAGCCTTTTGTCATTGTTATGAATTTTAAATGATTCATTTTGCATATGTGTATTTCTAGCATCATGATTAAGAATATCTTGAGCTGATATTTTATCCACAACAAATGTGTACAATATCATCATGTTACGGAATTATAGATCTGGCAAAAAAATAGTATTGCTTCATCTTTATTGATATCTTTCCCGCAGTCTTGACCAATAAATTTGGTAAAACCCACTTTTCCCCAGCGAGTTACAGATATGGATATTCGTATAATTAGATAACCCTGGGATTTGGTGGCCTAGAGGTTGAGATATTGGTTTGCAATCTAAATGTGCCAGGATCAAATCACGCAGAGCTCAATTTGACAGACTGGAAGTATCGTGAATTGTTTCATGATATGACCGATTCTTCCAATTGACTCAGTTGTCAAATTGGTACCTAACGAAGTAAAAGGAAAATGTAAAAGCCGTAGTTCGTGCTCTGTCGTCCGCACTTTCAGAAATGAAGGTGACTGATCGAACATTCGGGCACACAGGTGCTATGAAGTCGGCTCTATGAGCAATTTTTCAGTATATAACAATCATTATTGAATCTGATTAGTTTTCATGGTAGAGTGAAGGAGTGCAGGAGTGATCCCCTTATTCAAAAAAGGCAAAAAATCAGATCCGGCAAATTATAGACCGGTGAGTTTAACGAGCATAGTCTGTAAATTGTTAGAGTCAATAATCAAAGAAAACATTGTAATGCATTTAGAAAAATTTAATCTAATTAGAAATAGTCAGCATGGGTTTACTAGAGGGAGATCATGCTTAACAAATCTCTTAGAATTCATGGAGGAGGTTACTAAAATCATAGATAAAGGGGAGCCAGTGGATGTTATTTATCTAGACTTTGCAAAGGCCTTTGATAGAGTACCTCATCAAAGATTATTTCGAAAGTTAAAATCACATGGAATAGGTGGCGAAGTTGCCAAATGGATTGAAAATTGGTTAACGGGAAGAAGGCAGAGGGTGGGCATAAATAAGGAGTACTCTGAGTGGAGTGAAGTGAAAAGTGGTGTGCCACAGGGCTCGGTTTTGGGACCAATTTTGTTCTTGATATATATAAATGATTTGGACATTGATATGAGATCCATGATTGCAAAATTTGCCGATGACACAAAACTATGCATTAGTGTCTCATCTAAAGCGGAAGTGGATATATTGATGTCGGATTTAGATAAAATTCGAGAATGGTCTGTAAGCTGGCAAATGGAGTTTAATGTAGATAAATGTACAGTCATCCACATGGGTAGATCCAATATGGAACATAATTACAGAATGGGAGAAAACAATATTAGAAAGATAGATAAGGAAAGGGACCTAGGGGTTATAATAGATCATACAGGAAAGGTGCGTGAGCAAGTTAAGGTAGCAGTGAAAAAGGCAAATGCAATGTTAGGTATGATAAAAAGAAATATTAAACATAGGAGCAAGGAAGTGATCGTCAAACTGTATAAAGCTTTAGTTAGACCTAGATTGGAGTACTGTGTACAGGTGTGGAGTCCTTATCATAGAGGGGACATAAACATGCTAGAAAGAATACAAAAAAGAGCGACAAAGATGATAGTGGGATTCCAGAATTACAGTTATGAAGAACGACTCAGAAAAACCGGCCTACAGTGTCTCGAAGAGAGAAGAATTCGTGGTGACTTAATACAGGTTTATAAGATGATCAGAGGAATCGATAAATTAGACTATAACAAGTTTTTTAAAATACAGCCACCTACAATAATACGAGGGCATAGCTACAAGCTGAATAAAGAGAGGTCCAGGTTAGATATTAGGAAATATTTTTTTAGTCAGAGAGTGGTGTCTGCTTGGAATGCATTGCCAGGGGAGGTAGTGGAGGCAGTGACAGTTAATACATTTAAGAATAAACTGGATGCGCATAGATTTTAGAGCAAGGTGATGTAAATATAACTGGTTGTATACAGACTCTGCGGGGTCTTCTAAACCAGTATAAAGATGTTAAGTTAAGTTAAAGTGTTAAGTTAGAGGTACGGGGCTCAGCTCCCGCTACCAACACGCGCCAGTTGACCCGGCTATAAAGGGTTTAGTTAGTTAAGGTTGACCTAAACAAGCAGCTGTGACCAAGTACAATGAATTCTTTGACACTTCATCCCCAACAGCAGATTTTGATATTGTACTTTTTTTTTTTGTATTCTAAATCATTAAATCACGTATAGTAGTATTAACATCTAATTCACTCCCATTTTTATAGATTCTTTTATACTTCAAGTACTTCAAACAACGACTATTTTCCCAGTCATCTTTTCGTCGTACCATTTCAAAACTTTAGCTGCGGTTTTTATAAGTATTGTCGCAAGATGTTTTCTAAAGATGGCCTGCCAATGCCCTTTCTGTTTGTGAAATCATTGTCAAAGATTTATACCCGCACAAAAGCATCAGTGTTATCTATACAGCTGTCCATGGTATATGTCACAAACTGAAAACAATCAATGACCTCTTTGTATATGTCACAAACTGAAAACAATCAATGACCTCTTTGTAGATGACGTCACTGAAATCGAAGAACGAGCCACCAGCAGCTATAGACGGCGCCTAACTGGCTGCGGGTCTACTTAGCTCTAGTGTTTGAGTCTATTAAGATGGAATCGCACATCGGTAAAAACCACCTTTCGGGGAACTGGTTGTGTACAGACTCTGTAGTCTTCTAAACCAGTATAAAGACGTTAATTTCAGTTAACTTCCGTTGGGTTTGTATATTAATGTAATTTGGCCCTCCAATTTTGGGGTCAATTGTTCTTGACATAGTGGTAGCCTGTTATCACTGCCATTGTCTTAGTAAGCTATACATCAGCATATTTTTTTGTTATATTGTCCGCATGGAACGTTCCTTTTGGATTGCATGTGTTGATTTGTCTGCTAGTGTTTATAGGTAAAGAAAAAGAGACGTATTGACATAGATTAACGGACAGCTGCTAGATGATAGTATTGTTATTATTGTAAGTTAGTATGATTTTATTAATTTTGTCAAGGCACGCCACTTTCAGCTACAGACAGAGTCATTTTGATTATAACAGTGCGTGTTTATTATCTTCGTTATGTATCAACCGGTCTAGAGTTATACCCCGATTAAGGGCTTCATCGTCGTACTGTCACTACCTGTCCATTTTAGTCTTTAATTGAGGAATCGGCTATACACATGCTGTATGAGTGAAATCAGACGAGCTCCAAGCAACATACGATGCTTCAGAGGACAACTAAGTAATGTGTACAAACACCGAGCTACATTAACAATTCATATTTGTATTAAATCTATCCTGTTTTATTCGCGTATACATTCATGTTTCATTCAATTGCTTCTTACGTTCATATTATTTATTCCTCTGCTTCTTACGAGCATATTTTTTTTTCATTCTGACATACATATATTTATTCGTTTCCTTCTTACATTAGTGTTTTTATTCGACTCCTTTTTACGTTCATCTTTTAATTCATTCTGATATACATGTTTATATTCGATTCCTTATTACGCTCATGTTTTTATTCATTCTGACATAACATATTTTTATTCATTCTGACATAACATGTTTTTATTCGATTCCTTCGTGTTTACTCTCCTGTTTCTATTAATTTAACCTTGTGTTTTTATCCCTTCTTCCATTCACCTTTACATGCCTGCCTTATTTTGTGTAGTCTCTGACAAGACATTTGATTGCACACTCATGCTGCAACCCTAAACGTTTTCCCTTTATCTCCACACTTTGCTTTTATACATCCCGCCATGTTCACTTCGGATCCTAGCCTGGACATCTCTGATCAACCAGTTGGTTCCAGGATGACCGGAACTTACCAGAACATTGACCCTTCACAGATGGGTCAGAGCCCATTCGGTTCCTCGTATAACGGCAGTCCACAGCAGCAAGGTGCGCGCAATGTTACTTTGAGTTGAATCTGCTACTATGGATGTTCCCTACTAATTTGCGCGTTCCTAGTTACTTTGAGTGTACCCCGTTACTTTCAATGTCAACTGTTGCTTTGAGTGTTCCCATTACTTTCAATGTCTACTGTTACTTTGAGTGTACCCCGTTACTTTCAATATCTACTGTTACTTTGAGTGTACCCCGTTACTTTCAATGTCTACTGTTACTTTGAGTGTACCCCATTACTTTCAATGTCTACTGTTACTTTGAGTGTTCCCATTACTTTCAATATCTACTGTTACTTTGAGTGTACCCTGTTACTTTCAATGTCTACTGTTACTTTGAGTGTACCCCATTACTTTCAATGTCTACTGTTACTTTGAGTGTTCCCCGTTACTTTCAATGTCTACTGTTACTTTGAGTGTTCCCCATTACTTTGAGTGTTCCCCGTTACTTTCAATGTCTACTGTTACTTTGAGTGTTCCCCGTTATTTTCAATGTCTACTGTGGTTTTGAGTGTTCCCTGTTTGTTTTGAGTGTTCTTTTTACTTTGAGTGTTCCCTTTTACTTTGAGTGTTCCTTGTTACTTTGTGTGTTACCCATTGCTTTCAATGTCCACTTTTACTTTGAGTGTTCCCTAGTTAATTCCAGTGCCCCGAAGATCCCATAAACGCACTAACAACACCAAAACCCATCACTACTGTACGAAAACCTACTTGGAGGCAGGATATATTTCCAGAGGTGGTAGAAAATATACCAGGTATTGCAACAAAAACTGCCAGACCGAAAAAGAAGGAGAGATACTACCCTAAGCTTCATAACGAAAAGCTACCCAAGCATGGACTGGACCCATGCATACACCGACGGCTCTGTAACAAACACTACACAGACGGAGGGGCAGGAGCATTCCTGAACCTACCAAATGGCAGAAAAATAACACTGTCATTCGCTACTGGTAAGTACACGAGCAATTTCAGAGCAGAGGCAGAGGCACTGAGGGCGGCAGTGGAAGAAATGGTAACACACAGTGAAAATGAGAGCCATATAGTCCTGCTGACAGATGCTCTCGAAGTAGTCACAGCGCTAAAAAGCCAGAAAAAACACTGAGCTTAATGACTTAAGAGCAGCACTCTGCAAACTGTGCCAACAGTCCGCACCAAAAAGGGTAGTGGTACAGTGGGTTCCGTCACACTGCAACATCCAAGGCAACGAGGAGGGCAGACAGACTGGCAAAAGAAGGTGCAAGGCTACCACAAATAGATACCAGTATGACGTACGAAGAGTCAAAACGGCTTATCAAAGCAGGTACATGTCCAAATGGGAAACCGAACATACTGGTTACACCAAAAACGATGCCTATTACCAGTTGAACCGAAGAGAGCAGGTCGTTGTCTTCAGACTTCGCACTGGCCACAACAGACTGAGGTACCACCTCTTCAACAAATTGAAGATAGGGTGTACCGACGAATGCCCGTGCGGTACTGGTAAAATGACCACTGAACATCTGCTGCAGAACTGCCCGACATACGAGGATCAGAGAGAGCAGATGTGGCCATTGCCAGTGGAACTGCAAGACAAGCTCTATGGTAGTGGCGAGAGTCTCAGGATGACCGCCGCTTTTCTCGAGAAAATAATGGTTACTGTCTGGACTGTGTACGCAGAAGAAGAAGAAGAATTCCAGTGCCCCCTATTACTTTGAGCATTCGCTGTATCTTTGAGGCATTTGCTGTTACTTTGAGCATTCACTATTACTTTGATCATTCACTGTTCCTTTGATCATACACTGTTACTTTGAGCATTCGCTGTTACTTTGAGCATTCACTGTTACTTGAGTGTACATTGAGTATTTCTTACTACTATTCGAACTTGTTATACTACTTTACGTGTTCCCTACTAATTTAGATTTTTTCTGTTACTCTGTTTGTTCTTTATAAATTTACCTGGTTCCGTTACTTTACCTGGTTTCTGTTCATTTTCGTTATATATTGTACTTGGGTGTCCCCTACAAATG